>JBBPOF010000672.1:0-18533 GCA_038091315.1 Porphyrellus cyaneotinctus | reverse complement strand
GCCAAGAGTCAGTACTTTATTTCATACACTAACATAATGGCAGTCCAGGTTAGGGTTGTTGAGGGTTATCAGCTTTAGGGGAAAATATGCAAACATTGGGACAGTTTTTTGAGCCACTGTAACTGTGGTTGGACAGGTCATAAATGTGAAGACTGCTGGGAGGAAGGTGGCGGAAAAGCCAGCCAGGCCCCCAAGAATTGGAAGTCTCGCAGAAAGAAGTCCAAGGAGGTGAAAGACTCCAAGGATTCGAAGGACTCGAAAGGCAGCACTTCGGCGAATACAGCAGATCAGCTGGATTGCGCATGGCTGGTCTTATCAGATCCATCTGCAGCAGATGCTGAGGTCTTGTCCAATGTAGCTCACACTGACACAACGCATGTACCCGAACTTTATGATAGCGGTGCCTCACAACACCTGTCACCTTCTCATGAACATTTTGTCAACTTTGTGTCCATACCACCAAAGCCTATCCATGGGGCGGACAATGGGACCTTCCATACAATTGGTCGTGGTGACCTTCCTATATACCTTCCAAATGGGAAATCCAAGTCACGTATTCTCTTGAAGGACGTCTTGTATGTGCTGAGCATGCATGTGACCTTGGTGTCCATTAGCCGTTTTGCAAATGCTGGTTGTCGAGCAGTCTTTGCTGGGGAAACTTGCACCATATTTGATGCACAACACTGACTCCTGGGTTGCATCAATATCACAAATGGTTTATACCGGACACAGAACACTTATCCCATTTCCACTGCGGCTGCTGCTAGGGGTGACGAAGCAGTTTCCTTGGAGGATGTGCACGCATGGTTGTCCCACATTGGTGTCGCGACCATTCAAGACATGATTGCCAAGGACATGGTCACTGGTGTTACACTTGATCCAGAGCGCCGTGACATGGGCCAATGTGCTTCATGCGAGTATGGAAAGGCTGTATGCAAACCCATTTGGAACACCCATGAACCAGCTTGCACCGCAATGTTGGGCGATGAGGTACATACTGATGTATGGGGTCCTTCTCCTGTGCAGACACCTGGAAAGTGGAGCTACTACAGCTTGTTCACCGATGATCACACCCGCTACACACACGTTAGCCTCATGTTTGCCAAGTCTGACACCTTCTCGGCCTACCTTGAGTTCGAATCTTGGTTGAAAACACAGCATGGTTCCTCTGTCAAGCGTCTTCATTCTGATCGTGGGGGAGAGTATCTGTCCGACGAGTTTACTTGTCATCTAAAGCTCCATGGTACAGAATGTAAGCTTACCACTCATGACACACCTGAACACAATGGTGTTTCCAAACGTCTCAACTGCACTCTTGTCGAGTGTGTGCATACCATCCTGCATGCTAGCAGTTTGCCAAAGATGTTGTGGGGCAAAGCCCTACTGCATGTTGTCTGGGTGAAGAACCGGTCAGCCATGTGGGCACTCAATGGGAAGACTCCCTACGAGATGCTGTATTGGTCAAAGCCTGACCTCAGTAATCTGCCCATGTGGGGCACTCGGTGCTGGATTCTTGACTGGTCTGGTTCGCAATTGGATGATCATGCTGTGGAAGGGCATTGGGTGGGTTTTGATGCTGAATCAACTGCTCACCATGTTTATCTCCCGAGTTGACATGCTGTTGTCATTGAGCGCAATGTGACCTTCGTGAAAGATGGGGGAACCAATTCGTGTCAAGTCGGAGGAGGAGTGTCTAGTCATAGCGATCAGCCCAAACCACCCAGCAATAGTACTCCATCCATGTCACTGCCTACCGCACCTGCTCCAGCAGTGCCAGCGACTTCGCCTGTTTCTGTCCCCGCGATTCGTGTTTCTCCTGAGGTCGATCGTCTTGGTTCTGTGCTTGAGTCATCTAGTGGACCGGACTTGCATTGGTCAACTCGTCAGTGCACTGAATCTTCATACATCTGTATGCTACAGAGTGGTGTTGGTACTCACGATGGTCATGGCAGTAACCCTCTCTTGCCTAAGGGTGTTCAAGTTGTTGAGGGAGCAGGCGAGAACTGTGGGACTGCGATTGGCACAGATGGTTTCACAGCCTCATCGGCATGGGAACTGAGTGATGCTGCTGCAGTATTTGCGCTATTGGCAGGGAGCGCCACGGCCGAAGGGCTCGAACCATCAACAATCAATGAAGCCAAGACGCGACCAGATTGGCCTAAGTGGGAGGATGTGATCAATGCCGAATTGACCAGCCTTGATGCCACACATACCTGGGATGTGGTTGACTGCCCAAAGGGTACCAATGTTGTCAGCTGCAAGTGGGTATTCAAAATTAAGAAGAACGCAGCGGGTGAGGTCAACAAGTACAAAGCACGCCTTGTGGCACATGGCTTTACCCAGCAATATGGTGTTGACTATGACGAAACTTACGCTCCCATCACTCGACTTGCTTCTCTTTGTCTGATCCTGGCAATCGCAGCATGACAGAACTGGGACATTGATGTTTTCGATTTCCACAGTGCATTCCTTAATGGCAAACTCAATGATGACGAGGTTATTTTCATGGAACTCCCGCCGGGTTTTGATAAGCAAGGTCGCGATCTGGTGGCTCATCTCTGTGTTGCACTGTATGGATCGAAGCAAGGAGCACTGAAGTGGTATCAGCAGTTGTCTGGAACTCTTGGTGAACTTGGTTTCACGTGTATGGAGGCTGATTGGGGGGTGTTCGTGGCATGCTTGAATGATCATATCTTAATTCTTGCATCACATGTGGACAACTGCACGATCACTGGCGACTCATTCGACCTTATTAAAAGCTTCAAAGAGGAGATTAGTTCACAGTTTCGAATCACGGATTTGGGGCTGATCAGTTGATTGCTTGGGATGAAGGTTATGTGGGACCATGCTGCTCGCACCATTTCTCTGTCTCAGGAACCATATATTAATGCCATTCTGACCAAGTATAATTTCGCGGATTGCAAACCCATCGTGATTCCACTCGATCCTCATGTCCACCTGTCCTCAAGCCAGTCACCTAAGACCACTGCTGACATTGCACGCATGCGAAATGTCCTGTATTGTCAAGCTGTCAGTTCACTGATCCACCTCGCTACTGGTACTCATCCAGATATTGTGTTTGCGACGTCTTTCATATCACAGTTCAATGTGCATCCAGGTTGGGCACACTAGGAAGCAGTTGTATGGATCTACCGCTATCTCGCCGGATCAAAGTCTTTGGCACTTACCTTCAGGACACAAACAAAGGGACTTGTTGGTTATGTTGATGCGGACAGCGCTACTCAGGAACATGTCGTGCGATCACTGGATTCACTTTCCTCATCAATGGGGGAGCAATTCTTTGGGGTTTGAAGAAACAGGAGTTGGTGATGCTTTCGACAGCTGAATCCAAGTATGTTGCTGCTACCCATGCTGCGAAAGAAGCTTTGTGGCTTCGCCGTCTTATTGGGGAGATGTTTCGGCCTTTCGAAAATCCAACAACCTTGTATGGCAATAATCAGGCTGCCATCACACTGATAAAGGATGGTAGTTATCATGTGTGCACGAAACATATCGACATTCATTATCATTTTATTCATTTCACCATTGATGATGGTTCTATTCATTTTCTTTATTGCCCTACTGGCAACATGATTGCTGATACTCTTACTAAAGCTCTTCCTAGTGTAAAAGCGAAGCATTTTGCTCACGAACTCGGACTACACCCCTCCATTTGAGGGGGAGTGTTGATATGTTTTCATTACGGTACAAACAGACTCGGGTATTCCCGGATTACATTATCGTGTAGATAAATTCTGATTCACAGCATATCTACACCTCAGTCGCAGACTCTGTCTCGTACTGAGGTGAGATCCCTTATTCGCACTTTGTACTTCTTACTTACACTCTGTAGTGTACTTCTACAGGTGTGCAATAGATCCTAGTCACAGACTCTATCTCATACTGAGTGTACTTCTACATCTACCTCACGGACACCAAAGAAACACTTGGAAAGCTTGAGTCCAAGTCTGTGCTCCTGGAGTCACTCTAGAACCAGCTTGGTGTGAGCCTCATTGGTGGTGAGATTGCAAGAATGGATGAAGAGGTCATCCATGTAGATGACCAGCCATCCCTTGGCAATGTAATCTCCAAAGATGTGGTCCATGAGAGCCTGAAAGGTGGGAGGGGAATTGCACATTCTGAAGAACATGACATTGGGCTCATAGAGACTGAATGGGGTGATGAAGGTGGCCTTCCATCAGTCAGCTTCCATGCATTGTTATATCCCCATTGGATATTCATCTTAGTAAAGATGGAGGATCCCTTGAGCTTATCTATGGGATTGGAGATGAGGGGGAGAGGGTAGGTGTTCTTGACAGTGTGGGAGTTGAGATAGTGGTAGTCCTGGCAGGGGTGAAGGGTGCCATCCTTCTTCAGGACAAAGAAGAATGGGCTGGCCTGCAGAGACTTGGAAGGGTAGATCTTACCATCCTTGAGATGTTCATCAATAAACGCCTTACATGCCTCAGTCTCCTTCGGATTGAGCAGATAAGCTTTAGCATGTTTAGGGACAAAGTCCTTGTTCAATTCAATCATATGGTCAAATGATCAAGAGGGCAGGAGTTGTTCCTTCTGAGTGAGCTCAGTGGACAATGTGGTCTTCTGAAGCCATTCAGAAGAGTTTCATAGCTTGGAGAGTCTCTCAGAGGTGTCAATGTCGAGATAGCGAATCAGATATCATTGCCTGAGTGCTTCCAGGTCATCGTGTTGGAGGGTAGGGAGTTTGTCAGGAATTCTGATAGCTCCCATAGCCCAGTTGATGATCAGGTTGACCTCCTGTAATCAAGGCAGGCCAAGAATGACATTGTGTGAACTGCAGTTCAACACCATGAATGTCTGGATCATCTTGGATCTGGAAATTCAGATAGTGAGATAGACTTCATGACGTATGAGTCCACTCATGTTAGAAGTGCTGTCCACATTATGTGCCTTGAGAGGGCAAGCCATATGTGTTTTTGGCCACTTCATTCATTTGACAAGGTCCTTGTCAATGAAGCATCCAGTAGCACCACTGTCAAGAGGAGCAGTGGTGTTGACGATTTGTCCTATAGGTCTGACAAAAGCTGATAGAGGGATTTGAATTGATCTAGCATTTTTGTCAGATACTATTACAGGAGCAATTGTATGGGAAGGCAGTGATGTTGAACCACTCCTTCCTTTCAAAAATCTGAATGAGATTCCTCAGTGAAAGGAACCTCTTCCTCTTCTACATTGTTGATCTGTTCACCATGCTCATTGGTGCCCTTGTCAAAGCAAATCTTCAAGGTCTTGAGAGCATGGAAATGGTCAATATTCAGGGTATGGAGGTACTCCTGAATTGGATCCTCTTTGGCCAGATAAGGAGGAGGGGGAGACTTGGAGGTCTCAGCAGCACAAACATTCTGAGGATGGGGTTAGGTGCCACAAGGTCGGGAAGGGGTGTTTCTGCAGTTCTGGGGGTGGTTCTGCATACTACACCCAACCTTGTGACAGATGAAGCATTTGTTACTTCGCATGTGTTCGGCACAGGCAGCAGGAGTGAGGTAGACAGAGTTGATGTCCATGGTCATGGGATCATGTGAGTGGGGTGAAGAAGAGGAGGAAGTGGAGGGAATGTATGGCCCTCCCTTTTGAAGGGATTTTAACCTGTTGGCAGCATCAAAGAAATTGACCCACCTTATCAAGCCAAGCAGAAACTGTAGAAGGTTCATCTGGCAAGGCCATTATGTTTCACACCCATGGCTCTGTCACTGTGCATTTGGCCAGGTCCTTGAGGATATTCTGGTCTGAGACACCACTTTGTTCCACTTCAAGCTTGAAAGCTGAGTGGAATGTATGAAAGTCACCTTGGAAGGGCTTTCCCTCCATGTGAATGTCATGCAAGGCCATCCAGGCCCTTGCAGTGGTGTCCTTGGGCACAAAGACATGCTTAAAGTCCTCCAGCAACTTTTCCAGCATCTTGTGCACTGGCTTGATACTTGGATCAGCCAGCTTCATGAGCCATCCCTCAGAGAAGGCTATGCCCCACCCCTTGCTCATTTTATTGAGGAAGGTAATGGTGGCAGTGTCATTGGAGTAGTGGGCCATATTCATGGTGATGTAGACCTTTATAGCTAGGAGCCAGTGATTGGCATCCTCAGCTTTCCCAGAGAAGTTGTCAGGGAGTCCAGCTTTAATCTCAGACTGTTTGTCAGAAGTAGACATGATGGCAGGTGTGTATGGGTAGAGGAGAGGGTCTACTTGGATGGGTTCATCAAAGTGAAGGTAGTCATCATCAAGTGGGAGTGCCTGCACAGAAGGTAGAGGGTGGTACTCATGAAGAGATGCAGCAACCTCTCCTTGGGGAGTGTGAGCACAGGGAGTGGCAGAGGAAGACATACTGGCAACAGCTAATGATTCTGGGAAGGATCCGCTGGAAGGTTGGGAGGAGCTTGATAAAGCTGTGAGATGTTGCAAGCAATCAGTTCTTGGTTCTTCTATTGGATGATATTTCTTGTTCGAGGATGAAGAAGAAGGAGATCTGCTATGAGGTGTAGAGGTACTGGAAGGGGAGCAGGAAGCTTTCTCATCGGTGTCGGAGAAGTTGGTGGCGGAGAATCGACAAATGGTGATGGGTGGGTATCCTGTTGCATGGTGGCAAGGACATTGGTAGATATAGTTCTTTTATTAACACTGAGGCTAGTATCCAGCAGATCCTGGTCTCATTGCTGGGAACAACAATGAGCAGTGGTCTCATATGACAACAGCATTGAAGTATGGAGGGAGAGTCTTGTAGTAGATGTGTCTAACTCTGGAAGGTGGGTCTCACTCAGACAGAGCCAAGTGGTGCTAGATACTATCCTGATTCAGATAGAACTAGATGGAGAACTATAGTACATGCAGTGCGGTATATAAAGGGAAGAGCAGAGTACAAAATGGGAATGAGAGATCCCATTTTGGGAGGTGCTGTCTGACCATGATGAATCAAGAAATGTTATGTAAGCCACAATAAAAAGGGTATGGACCATGACAAAAAGAGATGGATGCAGCTCCAGAAGTCAGAAAGGAAATAAGGCTGCATCACCATGACCAAAAGAAGATGGACTATACTGCTTTGGGGATGGATCTAGACAAAAAGAGAATGGACATTAACATAATAGAGGATGGGCCTCGTATGTGGATCCATGTGCTGTCTGCAGAGGAAATGGTGGAAATTGAATGAAGTCAGGAAAATGAAAAGGCATGTCTTCAGGATCTATAAGGGGTGGGGCGGATAGGGGTAATGCAGATGGGGCAAATGAAGGGAAAATTGAAACAGTTAATAAGCCAGATAGGTGGCTTTACCACTTTTGACTGGAGATAAGGATGTAGATAAGCTCCTTTTCTGCCATTGGCTCAAAACATTCCTTGATGTTCTTCACCTGCCCTAAAGGGCTTCTTTATCTCACACCTGCCCTAAAGCATACACTTGCATATCATTTCTCTACTCAAAGGACAGTGTAACTAGTGAGTCTTCCCTCACAACTTCCTGTGCTGGTGCTGGTGGGCTCTCCAATACTTTGGCTCTCCATCGTAACAGATATAAGCTTGTTAGGTTATGAGCACTGATTGAATGGATATGCACTTGAGCCTTAAGATAGTATGCCTCTACCATTTGGCACGCTCACTGCCCTTGAAGGGCTGAGTCTATCATGGGCTTGTGTTTTATGATCAGCCTCATGACTGGTCTGCATCAAACCAGAGCAATCTGGATGGTGTCAATTGCACACACATTTGTGGTAACATGTGCATACATACTTGTCTGATGGACAAGCACGTGTTTATGGTGTGCAGATTCAAACTGCTGATGCAATTCATGACCTGGTTTACCAGGTTCAAGGATTTACTCCACCCCCACAATATTAACCTCATACTTCTCCAAATCATACAAGAGTGAGTAACCTGGATCCTCCCATTATTCCTCCCTTGCATTGGGAAAACCATCCATTACACATTTGTTCTGATCCTCTACCTTCATCATATCAGTCAACCAAAATGATGTTGAGAGACCTTCCTCTGCCTTACAATCATAGAACCAGGTCACAAGGACCCTGGAATGGTTAGTTCATGAACCAAACCAAACTTAATAGGGCAAGGAGAGAGAGGAGAAGGAGACACTGTGCTGAGGCATGTACACAACCAGTGAACCCAGATAACCAAACCAGGGTTCAGTTCTTTATTCCATCAGAATCTAGTGAGTCAGACACCACTACCAACAGTGATGATAACCACCCACTGATCACATCCAAAGAACTGGATGCTATCATGTTTGCAGTGATCCAACTGCTCATGGGAGATGGACCTCCTCTTCCTGATGCTGGCATGATTACTGATTCCATTTCACCACCAGATGTCCAATCTCAATCTTCTGTCAACCCCTGCTCTCCTGGTCTCATCCCTTGCCAGAATGGACCACATACTCAAAGACCTACACTTGTATGGTCTGGACAATGCTTGATGTCACAGTGGCCCTTGCCACAGCTTCTGCTCTAGGACCTGAGGATCAATCAGTTGCCCTTATGGTCTAGACAATCAGAACCCACCTCAGGATCCAGTCAACCTCCATCGTCCCCTCCTTCCAGAGGACTATGTGCACAGATGGACGGAGAGAACTGCCAGAGTGGTGGCAATCCCCAAGAACCAACTGTTTGACACATATGATGAGACTATATGGTCTTTCACTGTGTTTGAGGGCAAGACACTATTCTCAGTGCTCAAGGGGAATGGTATCCCAGTCCCTTTAGGATTGGAACCTGAACCCATGTCGATCATACATCAACAAGGGTATGAGTTGGGAACGGAAGAGGACCAATCATATCCATATGTTACGCAAAACGTACGCTGTACGTCAAGCGTACTCTGTTTGTCTCGAGGGAGGTACTCACGAAGAGACACAATGTCCTCAATAGAACAAAGCTACGACAGAAGACAAGTCAAGGGGTTCAGGTCAAGGGTTCCTCAAGTCGAACGAGACTGAGGTCAAGGGAGACTTGAGAGCATACAACGAACGTTGGATTGCGCAGATCAAGAATGAGGAGAGAAGATACAGGCAGCTCGGTATAAGTACTAGCGACTACTGTGGATGACTAATCTATGGAATGTCATCGAAGCAGATAGAACAACTGAGTCACCAGTGAGTCACGATGGTAGTTAGGGGAAATGTAAGCAGTGCGAGAGAACTACTTAGAGGAGAAGGCTGTCCACAAATGAGTAAGCCAGACGAAAGTGCATATCCCCTACCGGCAATAGGAAAGATGGAATGGTGTGAGGAGTGCATTCAAGGTAATGCAATGACGCTAAAGTCATCAGGACCAAAGAGAAGGAGAAAGTCATCTCAACCTGGTGTTAGTATTCCAGGGAGGACGAACGTAGAGAAACGTGAAGATAAGAGAAAAATGGAGGTGCACATATACTGTATCATGACATTACCCCCTTCGTATACTGGAGCCCCAGGCTCAAGTAACATACTGCCTCTACGCATCAGGAGGAGGGGGTTCTTGTTGGAGAGCTCCTGAGGAGAAGATAGACGCGGCCTGCTTGGGAGTAAGGACCATAAAAGGACAATCAACCTCTTGGTGCCCGAATGCAGCACAAGTGGAGCAAAGTACTCCAGGGTAATATTGGGATCCATGTCCCCATCGAAGGCAAATACTACATTGGGTGGTGAGACACAGACGTGACGGATGACTGGGGGTGGCATGATGACATTTGGGACAGACGTATTGGGGACAGTCATCTCGCAGGTGCCCAAGACTGTTACAACGAAAACACTGAGTGGAGGCGGTGGTGGGAGTAGGAGGAAAGATATTAGGAAGGACATGAGTGGCCGCTGAGAGAACAGTGTTGCCAGAAGTATTTCGAGTATAATAGGTCCTGAAGGTGTGTTGAGCGTCTTCATCGAGATGTCAGCCAACTGTGTCAGAGTCATGAGGGAAACAAATAGCCACCGGAGTGAGAGGTCGTTCGATAGGAGAGGAGGGAGTGAATGTTTCAACTGCGGTAGAGGTGTCAGATGACAGGGTCACAGGGGAGCAGGGTCGAGATGAAATACAGGATGCGAGAGTGGGCATGGCAGGTATGAAGGTTTCTCCTTGGGGTCTGGGAGGAGGAACAGGTATGATATGTGGGGATCGAGGAGGGAGAAAATCGGTAGCTTCCATGTATCTGTCTCATTCTTCCATGGACATGGATAGATAGATTCGTCAGAACATGGGATAAACGGTGGTAGGCAATCATTCGACGAAAGAGTGGAATCCATACAGATGGAGGATGGTGAGAATACAGCGAGGGAGAGCAGATATGTGGAGTTGAAGAGGGATACTGAAGTCCAAAGGAGGGTTCGTAGGGTTGGCCAAACAATGATACCGTTCAACAGTCAGGGTCTCGTGAAAGAGTTTGATGAGCTCCTGAGTGACGATGTCTTCTTCGAACAGATAGAGTTCCTTGAGGGTGTGGCAAATATGTGGCATGGTGAGAATAGCGGCGTAAAGAATGAGAATGAAGTGTAAAGGCAAACAAACAGGACAAACAGGACGAGAACGCAACGGGGAAGTATCGGGAGAGGAGGATAGAGAGGAGGAGGAACGAGATGACGATAGAAAAGACATATTCAGGGGAGTCAAAGATGATGGATTCGATGGAGTAGTGAAACATGCACAGGGGGGTACTCATGAAGAGACGCCACTTCCTGGGAGTTCAGTTCAAACGATGACTCACCTTATAAGCCTTGAGTATCTCAGGGGCATGGCGGAGATTGCTTTCGGGTTCCCAAGTGTTTTCTGACGATGGATAGCCTTTCTATGCAGTTAGGTACCGGCGTTTTCCAGCGTTGCCTCTATGACTAATGATCTGATCAACTTCGTATTCTTCTTCGGCATCAATTAGATCAGGAGGGGGTTGGGAGAAGTTGGGACCATGTGTGACAGTTTTGCGATAAGACAATAAGAGGTTGGCATGGAACACATCATGGATTTTCCATGTGGGTGGTAGGTGTAGTCAGTAGGTGAGTGGTGATAGGACCTGAGATATTTCAAAGGGTCCATGGCGTTTTGGGGCAAGTTTCCGAGAAAGGTAGTGGAGGCAAAGATTAGAGGCTTCCAGCCAAACCTTATCTCCTACTTTCCAGGGGGAGAATTTCTGGGTGGAACGTTCTGTCATAATCTGTCTGGCAGTTTCATGTGCTGCAAGGGCTTCCTTTCAGGCTTCTTCAAGCAGGGAGAGTCAGTTTTCTAGAGCGGGAAGGAAGGTCTTGCCCAAGGGAGGATAAGACCGGGGTTCGTATCTAAGGAGTAAGGAGAACGGGGAGACCTTGGTAGAGCTGTGTGGGGCGGAGTTGTGGTGGAATTCGGCGGTGGTGATGTACTCAGTCCATTTTCGGGGGTTATTGGAACAGAAGATGCAGAGATAGGTTTCGATTTCTTGATTGGTTCATTCGGTTTGGCCATCAGTCTGAGGGTGGTATGCGGTGGAGAGGCGGATATTGTAGTTAAGGAGCCTGGCCAATTCTAGTGTGAAAGCAGAGGCGAATTGAGGGCCTCTATCAGAGATAATGGAGTCATACAACCTGAATCGTTTGTAAACATGTTCAAAGAAAAGTTTGGCGATTCCAGCGGCATCGATGGTTTTAGTACAAGGGCATAGAATTACCCCCTTTGTAAGGCCGTGGTCGACCACGACCATCAAAGAATCAGATCCAGCAGAGAGGAGGAGGTCAGTGATGAGATCAATGGAGAGTTGTCGAAACGGAAGGGAGGAGGAGGAGGGAATCGGAGCTAGAGGGGGGCGAGTCAGATGAGTGTTAACCTTGTTCTGCTGGCAGATAGCACAACCGGAGACGAAGGCGTTGACAAAGGAAGATAACCCAGGCCACCAAAAGTCATGTTTGATGATCGCTTTGGTGCGAAAACAACCCATGTGACCAGTAGAGGGAGAGGAGTGCAGGGCATAGACAACAGAGTGGCGAGAGGATGGGGGTATGTACATGCGACCCTTGAAATAGAGATGGCCGTTGTCGAGTGTCCAATCAGCGAGGGATGAGTGGGGGAATAATGGCGAACCCTGCTGAAGGTTGGCGATGGCGCATAAGACAAGAGGATCAGCAGCAGAGGAAGATGAGATTTTGTTAGCGAGAGTGGTGTCAAGAGCATTGATGACCAGGGGATCTGGACAAATGGAAGCGTCCGCGTTGTCGGCGGTGGTATCTAGATGATCTCGTCGAGAGAGAGCATCCACAGGAGCCATCTTAGACCCAGGTGTTACTTTCCAGACAATATCAAAATCCTGGAGGAATAAAGCCCAACGAGCTTGACGGTGAGAGAGTTTGCGAGGGTCTTTGATATAGGAAAGGTTTTTGTGATCAGTGATGACGGTGACCGGGTGACTTGTTCCCTGAAGGTAATGTTGCCATTCAGAGAGAGCAAGGATGACGGCGAGGAGTTCTCTGTCATAGATGTCATAGTTTCATTCTGCAGGAGCGAAGGTTTTTGAGAAGTAGGCACAGGAGTGAGGATCGCCATTGGCATCATCTTGCATGAGCACTGCGCCGGCAGCTAAAAGAGAGGCATCTGTCATGAGGGAGAAGGGTCGGGAGGTGTCGGGGATACAAAGGACAGGGGCGGATGAGAAGATGGACTTGAGGGTATCAAACACTTTCTGCTGGAGCGGGGTCCAAGCCCAAGGTTCATCCTTTTGGGTTAACAGATTCAGGGGGGCGACAATGTTGGAGAAATTGGGAATGAATTTGCGATAGAAATTGGCAAAGCTGGTGAAGGACCGTATGGCCTTGACGGAGGTGGGAGGTTTCCAGTCACGGATAGCGTTGAGTTTCTTGGTGTCCATAGCGACCCGTCCTTGCCCAATGATCATCCCAAGGTACTCCATAGTTGGGACATCAAAGGTACACTTGGAGATCTTTAATGATAGGTTATGCTCGCAAAGATGGAGGAGGACTTGACGTGTTTGTTCATGATGAAGGGAGAGGGTGCCCTGGGTACAGATGCTGAGATCATCCATATAGATTTTGAGCCAATGTTCTGCAATCATGTCAGCGAAGATGTGATTCATGAACGATTGAAAAGTTGTGGGGGTGTTGCAAAATCCGAAAAACATGACGGTGGGTTCAAATAGTCTGAGGGGAGTGATGAACGCTGCTTTCCATTGGTCCTCTTCCCTAATCCAGATGTTGTTATATCCCCATCGGATGTCGAACTTGGTAAAGAAGTTGGCGTCCTTCATGTCATCAATGAGTTCAGGGATGAGGGGCAAAGGATACCCAAAGTGTCAGGTATGAGAGTTCAAGTGTCGGTAGTCCTGGCATGGGCGAAGGGTTCCGTCTTTCTTGGGTACGAAAAAGAACGGGGATGCTTGGGGGGACTTGGAGGGAACGATACGTCCGGTTGCTAAGTGTTCTTTGATGAATGCTTCGCAAGTGGAGAGTTCAGTGGGATTCAAGGGGTATATCTTGGCTATTTTCGGGGTGAACGTGGGGAGGAGATCGATGGTGTGGTCGAAGGGTCTATGGGGTGGTAACTTGGTGTGCATCTTTTCTGAGAAGACATCGGCGAAGTCCTGGCACCAATCCGGAACCAGTTGTTCTGTTGGTTTCTCAGTCTGGGCGATCTGGGTAGAGATGGTAACCTTGTTGATTGCTTCACCATTGTGCCATAGCTCTTGTTTGCGAAGGCGTTGTGATATCTTTTGATCGGCTTCTAGACCTAGCCATCGAAGGAGGTATCTTTGTGGGATGTGTGGGTCATCCAGTGTAGGTGACGGTGGTCGAGGGATTTCGAGGGTATGAGCATTCCAGTTGATGTGGGGATTCCACTTTCGAAGCCAGGGCATTCCCAAAATGATCTGTCTCTTCCCAAGGCTGAGCACCATGAGATCTATGTCATCGGAGAAGGAGTTATGCTGAATGGAAGTGTGGGCCTTCCAGCATATGGTTCCCTTCGCATTGGAGGTTCCATCGACGTTTATTGCCAAGGTAGGTTTGGGAAGACGAACGAGGGGGAAGTTGGCTTCACAGAGGAGTCCGGTGTCAATGAAGTTCCTGGTAGCTCCACAGTCAATGAGAGCGGTGGTTTCGACGATTTTTGTACTAGCACGGAGTTTGATAGGGATGCGAAGAGTTCTTTGTTTTGGCAAGGCTACTAGTACATGGGCGATATCATGGGAAGAAGACGTCGAGACATCTTCCCGATTCAAAAATCCTCTGCTTCGAGGTTGGTTATGGCCACTTCCTCCACTGGATCCTCATAGCAGAGCTTCAGGGTCTGAAGGACTTCGGTCTCGTCCTTTCCTTAGGTTTTCAAAGTTTGAACATGCTGTTCTAGTGCGGAGAGGGGGGCGACAGTGGATTTCGATGGGGGAGTGTCATTGGTTGTGGTGGTTTCTGTGTTTTGCACTTTCTGGGGGCGTGGAGTCGATGGTTGAGAGGTTCTCTGAGAACGGCATTGGGTGGCGTTATATCCGGGCTTTCTGCAGTGGAAGCAAAGGCCTTCTTTGAAGCATCTAGCGTGTTCAGCGGGGGAGAGTTTTCACAGGGTTACTGCGTCAACATCCATGGCGTCAGGGTCTTTGGTGGTATGAGGGTTTAGCAGTGAGGGGGTTCCATGACGACCTCTTAAGGTAGCGATGCGCATCTTCTGCACATGGAAGATCTTGGCTTGTTCGATCCACTTGGGTAAAGTGGTGGGGATGGCAGCCATAGACAGGATCATGGTGGCAATCTGTTGATCAATGCCGAGGGAGAACTGATCGATGAGTGTGATGGGATCGGTGATTCCTGCTTTAGCAGCGAGGTTCTGGAAGTTGGTGATATATTTCTGGAATCCATCATCCATACTTCCGTTTGGAAGCTTGAACGACTTCTGGACCAGCTTGGTGAGGTTGTGTCAAGCAACAGCTTTGATGTCAAAGGGGAAGAAGGTGGACTCAAAGTCCTGTACGAGTTTATTGAAGGTTTTATCAGAGGCGAGGGCGTGGGCATCAGCCATTTTGTCATACCACATCTCTGAGAAAGAGACTCCTTGTCCCTTGCTCATCTTATTGAGAGTGGTCATGACCTGGGTTTCATCGGATGAATATAGTCTGGAGTTGATGGCAAAGTAGGCCTTCATGGCCTTGATCCATCTCATGGCATCTGAGGGTTCCCCAGAGAAATCTGTGGGGAGGGCGGCCTTGAGTTCGGAGGGGTTGGACATGGGTACTGGGGTTACTCTGGGTGCAGGGGTTGCAGTGGGTACGAAGGGCGTCACAGCCTGGGAGGTTCTGGATACAGTGGT
Organism: Porphyrellus cyaneotinctus; assembly: GCA_038091315.1. Classification (NCBI taxonomy): domain Eukaryota; kingdom Fungi; phylum Basidiomycota; class Agaricomycetes; order Boletales; family Boletaceae; genus Porphyrellus; species Porphyrellus cyaneotinctus. Next base: position 3,255 of record JBBPOF010000672.1, on the reverse strand, counting down.
GTCAGAGTACAATGACTCATCATCGTTGTCAGAGTCCTGTGGTACTTGGTACCTTCGATGAGAAGGTCTGGATGTCATGGTGACAACGGTGGGTCGGTCCTTCTCCTAAATAGGAGGGACAGAGGGAGATTCTTGATCTTTTGTTACGTGAAACGTACGCTGTATGTCAAGCATACTCTGTTTGTCTCGAGGGAGGTACTCACGAAGAGACACAATGTCCTCAATAGAACAAAGCTACGACAGAAGACAAGTCAAGGGGTTCAGGTCAAGGGTTCCTCAAGTCGAACGAGACTGAGGTCAAGGGAGACTTGAGAGCATACAACGAACGTTGGATTGCGCAGATCAAGAATGAGGAGAGAAGATACAGGCAGCTTGGTATAAGTACTAGCGACTACTGTGGATGACTAATCTATGGAATGTCATCGAAGCGGATAGAACAACTGAGTCACCAGTGAGTCATGATGGTAGTTAGGGGAAATGTAGGCAGTGCGAGAGAACTACTTAGAGGAGAAGGCTGTCCACAAATGAGTAAGCCAGACGAAAGTGCATATCCCCTACCGGCAATAGGAAAGATGGAACGGCGTGAGGAGTGCATTCAAGGTAATGCAATGACGCTAAAGTCGTCAGGACCAAAGAGAAGGAGAAAGTCATCTCGACCTGGTGTTAGTATTCCAGGGAGGACGAATGTAGAGAAATGTGAAGATAAGAGAAAAACGGGAGCACACATATACTGTATCATAACACTATATCTCCTTTCTGGTATATCAGAGGAGATAATCTTGGACAAGGATGTCCTTGATCCTAATGAGATTTCAGAAGTCCCTTGACTTCCACTGGGTGTGGAAGATGCAGAAGATTTTGCCTTTTGGATCTGGGCTGCCTTGGAATGGTTCAACCCCTGGTGGGATGTTCTGAGGATTTGTGAATGGAATGAGCAGTTGGATTAAAAGATAGAGAACAGCATGAAAATGTTTCTCTCAACCTTATCTAAATTGGATAGTTGACAAAACCAGCCAGCACATTAGAGAGGATGAAGACCATATCCTTTGAGAAATGGTTGAATGTCACATAGAATTCTCAAAGGCAAGTCTAGAAATTGAGTGGACATATATGAACATCCTTAGAGATCAGTTTGATTATGCCAAAAACCAGATCAGGGAACTCAGAGCTAAGTTGGAGCAGGTGCAACACTCTGTCGGGAGTTCATTTTGAATGGCTGAAAAGCATTCAGTTGACTCACAAACCAACGAGTCAACCAGAGTGGAACCAGCTCCTAAATGAGCAAGGACATGCTCTGCAAGACATGGTACATTCTGTCTTCCCTCTTCCAACTTGGGCTCACATCCCATTGTAAGGAGCTGTAGCTCTCCATGGTTGTAAGAGGGTATTCCCCCACTTTCCAGATACTTCCACACCGTCATATCTCATTGTCCTAGCAATCCACCATCCTTTCCACTGTGTCCACCTTCAATCTGACCAATCTCATTCATCTGCTTTCATCAGATTTCATTGTGCACATTTGGATTCATTGTCAACAGTCATCATCATGTCCTATGTCCATCTGAACCTCATTGGTAAGTCCCCTTCACTCTGTGCAGCATCCCACATATATATTACACTATTCCTATTCTCTTACAATATTTGTTCATATTGTCGTACTGTACAGTCTCAGGAATTCCCAGACTATAAAAGGATGTACTTACATCAGTTCTCAATATATAGATGGATCCCCCTCAGTTTCCCACATCTCTACTCATATTCTGAAATCATTCAGTGCGCTTCTCCTCATTTCCGGTTGTCATCCTCTGCCATATCTGGTTTTCGAGTGTCCAGACTGTCCACTACTGCTTGCATGTTGCAAGAGTGGTTGGAATCTCTTCCCTTCTCTTTCCTACAAAGCTATAGTAAGTCCTTGGCAGTGTTCTTGCTCCCTCCTCTCTATTTCCCTTGGGTCAAACATATTGTACCCTTCCCCTACTGCTGACCTGTCTTTCTTGACACTATAGGTCAGTTTGTTGTTCTTCACTGTATGCCTGCAATGCCTTGCACTCCCACATGTGGCTGGCAAATAGACTTCCAATCATAGAAAAGGTTTTCAAACTTTTCATGATATCGCAATATTATGTCCAAAAAACTCTGATTTCATTCTTGAATATTTTGATTGTGAAGGGGCAACCATCAACTTAGAAAATGACAATGGTGACATTCTGGAATTGGATAACTATCATTTCCAGATGGACATCTTCTTTCTCAAGATGGAGAACTGGGTATCTCTATATCCTGGACCTCATTCTAGAGTTATTGACAGATCAGCAATCTCTTCTCCATTTATCTTATCCACCACTTCATTGGTTTTTCCCTCTAATCCTTCTTCTCATGTTTCAGCTTACCAAATGAATTCAATAACTCAACTAATTTTACTCGGGATTTTATAGGCATTATGTCTGGCAAAGTCGAATCTGGCACCACCAAGAACGTTATCATTCTCACCAGAAAGGACAACTACCATAATTGGTTGTCTTCCATTTGCTCTTACCTCATGACACTTTGTGTCTGGAGGGTTGCATCAGGAACCCTCACTTATCCAGCAGGACAGGCAGCCACCACCAACTTCAAAGCCAAGTGGGAGGATGATGACACACAGGCAAATGGGGTGATCACCTTATATGTCAAAGAGGACATAAGGGTTCATGTTGCACAGGACTATGCCATGGATGCTGCCGGACAAATCATCTTCACTTCGCTAGTGGCACAAACCCTCATAAACCTTGCAACTCAATATGCTACCAACAGACCAACTGGCCAATTCTCTCTTTTCAAGGAACTCATACACTTTCACATTGGGGAATGAGATGAGATGTTGGCACAATTGGCACACATGGAGATGTTGTTCTCACAACTCTCTGGTGTAGGTCTGGCTTTACCAGATAACCTCAAGGCCATGATAAATTGTGCTGCACTCCCTCGTTCTGTTACGACAGCCACAGGTAGTGACTGACACAGACTCGAGGAGCGTAGCTCCAAGGATTGAGGGTTCAAAGGTTCAAAGAGTGGATCCAACAACCATGGATGTATCAAGGGTTTCAAGGAATAGTCCACTCAAGGGGAGCGATGAGGGAGCGAGCAAAAGAGCTACTATTGGCCAAGTAAGATACAAGGCAGGTATCAAGTAGGTCTAGCTTAGGGAATGAGGGGTGCCAGAGCGGTGACTTAAGTACTACTGGGGAAGCTTAAGGGCAGGCATGGAAAGACTAG
>JBBPOF010000671.1:0-18541 GCA_038091315.1 Porphyrellus cyaneotinctus | reverse complement strand
ACCCTACCAAAGTCACAGAATGGTACACCAATGCAGAGAAGTACCAGACCCACTCTTACTGTGCTGATGAGATCATGGGTCACAACAAAAATGCTGGAAGAACCTTCTGCCCCTTTACCTAGAACTCTCCTGCCCCTGCCAAAGACCCAAACACCATGGATGTTGATGCCATCCAGATCACTAAACTTACCTCTGAAGAACACAAGCACTACTGAGACAAAGGCTGCTGCTTCTGCTGCTGACAGAAAGAACATATGCCCTCCATCTGTCCAGGCACCTCCTCTCCCCCCACTTCCAAGAAACTAGTCCAGAAGGTCACCAGGGACCTCCCCAAACTTGAGGAAGTAGAAGATGACAATGATGACAATGAAGCAACTGTCTGTCAGATATTCTTCACCTCCTAGGATTTTTGAATTGGGAAGATCTGCTGATGCAATCTTCCCTCCCTTCATATACATGTGCTCCTGTATTAGTATGCTCTGAAACCAAAGCAATTTGAATCCCCACTCAACTCATCATATCCTTGCATACTATGAAAGTCATCAATACCTGCACCCTTATTGACAGTGGAGCCAAAATGTTGACCACACAGACAACAAAGGAGAACAAGTCTTCTTCATCACCAACCTCTTCCTTAACATTGAAGGAATCATCCAATAGATAACCTTTTATGTCATGAATTGTGGTAAGGAAAACTGCATCCTTGGCCTTCCCTGGCTTCACAAAGCCAATCCAACCATCAACTGGGTTCAATGAACCATCTCCCTTTCAAAATCTATTGATGAGTCCAAAACGCTCTATTCCCTGTATGTATCCGACAATGAAAAATATGAAGTAAAGTTTGCCAAACCTCCTCCTCCCCCTTGTCATGTATACATTACTCCAGAAACTGACCAGGAACTCTATGACTTTCTTGGAGTTGAGTTAGAACAACAATGGAACCACCATGCTACTCAGAATTATGCTCTCCATTGCATAATCAACATGGGAGCTAAAACTGTCAGCAGATTCATCAAATGCAACAGATGCATCATCCCTGCCTCAACCATCACCAAATTAATCCATGCAACTGAACTCACCATGGCCACTGAAGTCACCAAACCCAAAGCAACCCATCCCTCCATACTTCATCTTAGTCTTTGATGAGCTGTCTGCTGGGCAACCTCTCCCATCCAGACCCTATGACCATGAGATCAATCTCAAAGAGAGTCATTTTCTCTGAAAATTGGCAAACTCTATCCCCTCTCTCCAGACAAAAAAGAAGCTACTGAAAAGTTCCTTGAAGAAAACCTCACCACTGGAAAAATCCATCCTTTGAAATCCCCCCAAGCTGCCCCCTTCTTCTTTGTCAAAAAGAAAAACAGCAAACTTTGTCCTTGTCAGGACTATCACCACCTCAGTGAACATAGTGAATGAGATGCATACCTGCTTCCACTTATCAGAGACTTGATCAACAAATTAAAAGACACAAAGATCTTTGCTAAGTTCAACATACGCTGGTGATACAACAATGTCTGTATCAAAGATGGCCATCAATGGAAAGGAGCTTTCCTTACCCACAAAGGACTCTTTGAACCAATGTTTATGTTTTTCAGAATGACCAACTCCACTACCACCTTCCAACAATTCATGAATGACTCCTTCCACAATATGATTGCAGAAGGATGGCTTGTAATCTATATGGATGACCTGCTCATTGCATCCCCTGATGATGTCACTCACACCAAATGCACCAGTTGAATTCTGAAACACATGAAGGAACTCAACCTTCACCTCTGTCTAGAGAAATGCAAATTCACTACCTTTGAAGTTAAATACCTCAGAATGATTGTGAAACCCAGCACCCTTGCCATGGATCCTATCAAGCATGATAGCATTGCTGCCTAGCCAATTCCTACCACCATTAAACAAGTCTGCCCATTCCTAGGCTTTGCCAACTCCTACTGCTTTTTCATTTAAAATTACTCCACCATCACCTGCCCCTTCATCAACCTTACCAAACTAACCCAGAAATGGGATTGGTTCCCACCTGTCAACAAGCCTTTAAAACACTCAAGCAGTCATTCTGTTACAATTTTCCCCTCGTTCGCCCCATCCACATTACCCCTATCCGCTCCCAACCTCATAGATGCCGACAACAAGCCTTTTCATTTTCCAGACTTCATTCAATTTCCACTGTTTCCTTTCTAGACAGTGTATGGAACCACACATGCTGCCCATTCCCTATTATGTCAACCTCTACTTCCATTTCGTCTAGGTCCATTCCCAAAGTGGTATGGCCCATCTTCTTTCGGTCGTGGTGATGTAGCCATATTTCCTTTCTGACTTCTTAGGCTGCATCCATCTCTTTTTGTCATGGTCCATTTCCTTTTTGTTGTGGTTACATAACATTTCTCTTTTCGTCGTGGACGGACAGCTCCCGAAGGACACCACTGCAAGGGCCAGGATGGCCTTGCACAATATTCACATGGAGGGAAAGCCCTTTTCAGGTGACTTCCATGCCTTCCACTCAGCCTTCGAGCTCAAAGCCAGAAGATCGGGTGTCTCAGACCAGGATATCTGGCGCACAATATGATGGCCTTGCCAGATGAACCCCCCACGGTGTCTGCTTGGCTCGACAAAGCAGGTCAATTCTTTGATGCTGCCAATAGGTTAAAATCCCTTCGGAAGGGAGGGCCATACATCCCCTCCACTTCCTCTTCTTCATCCCCTCGCTCACGCGATCCCATGGCCATGGACGTCAACAGCGTCTACCTCACTTCTGCTGCCTGCACTGAACATATGTGAAGCAACAAATGCTTCATCTATCACAAGGTTGGATGTAGTACTCACAACCACCCCTGGAACTGAGGAAACACCCCTTCCTGACCTTGAGGGACCCAACCTCCCCAGAACGTTCATGTCACTGAGACCACCGAGTATCCCCCTCCCCCTCCTCCTCCTCGTCTGGCCAAAGAGGATCCAATTCAGGAGTACATCCGTACCCTGAATATTGACCACGCCCAAGCTCTTCAAACCTTGAAGATTTGCTTCGACAAGGGTCTCGACGAACAAGGCGAACAAGTCAACAACACTGAAGAAGAAGAGATCTCCTTCATGCAGATGGAGGAATCTCAGAAGGATTTTTAGATGGAAGGAGTGCTTCAATGTCACTGCCTTCCCATACAATTGCTTCTGTAATATTATCTGACAAAAATGCTAGATTGATTCAAATCCCTCTATCAGCTTTTGTTGGACCTACAGGAAAAATCATCAACACCACTGTCCTTCTCGACAGCGGTGCTACTGGATGCTTCATCAACCGCGACTTCATCAAATGCATGAAGTGGCCAAAGACATGTATGGCTCGCCCCCTAAAGGCACATAATGTGGACAGCACTTCCAATATGAGCAGACTCATACAGCATGAGGTCCAGCTCACAATACAAATCTCTGGAACAGAAATGACCTGGACTTTCATGGTGATTAACTGTGGCACACAGAATATCATCCTTGGCCTCCCTTGGTTACAGGAGGTCAACCTGATCATCAATTGGGCAACCAGAGCCATCGGAATCCCCAACAAACTCCCGACCCTTCGCCACAATGACCTGGAAGCGCTCAGGCAACGATACCTGATCTGCTATCTCAACGTTGACCCTTCCGAGAAATTGAAAAAGCTTCTCTGGAAACAGGTCAACCAGAACTCTTCCAAATGGCTTTGGAAGACTATGTTGTCCACTGAGCTTGCTCAGAAGGAACAACCCAAGGAGGAGGTACTACCTCCACAATTGAAGATGTTTGCCAACGTCTTCCAGAAACCCCCTGACAGACAGCTCCCCCCCTCTCGATCGTTCGACCATATGATCGAATCGGATAAGGACTTCATCCTGAAATGTGCCAAGGCCTATCCACTCAACCCCAAGGAGATTGAGGCGTGTAAGGCATTCATTGACAAGCATCTCAAGGATGGGAAAATCCGCCCTTCCAAGTCCCCACAGGCCAGCCCATTCTTTTTTGTTCCAAAAAAGGATGGCACCCTCCGCCTCTGCCAGGACTATCGCTATCTTAACTCCCACACTGTCAAGAACACTTACCCCCTCCCTCTGATCTCCGATTTGATGGATAAGCTTAAGGGATCTTCCGTCTTCACCAAGATGGATATCTGGTGGGGATATAACAATGTCCTCATCACTGAAGCTGACTGGTGGAAGGCCACATTCATCACTCCATTCGGTCTCTTTGAGCCCAACATCATGTTCTTCGGAATGTGCAACTCCCCTCCCACCTTCCAGGCCCTCATGGACCACATCTTCGGCGACTACATCGCTGAAGGATGGCTGGTCATCTATATGGATGACCTCTTGATCCATTCCTGTGACTCTGCCACCAACGAAGCTCACACCAAACTGGTTCTAGAGCGACTCCAGGAGCACAGTTTAGGGCTCAAACTTTCCAAGTATTTCTTTGGCGTTCACGAGGTGGAATACCTTGGGATGATCATCCGTGAAGGGGAGGTTGTGATGGACCTGGTCAAACTGGCTGCCATTCGCGACTGGACTCCTCTGCAGAGCGTCAAGGCAGTTCGCTCTTTCTCGGGCTTCTGCAATTTTTATCACAAGTTCATTCCAGACTTCGCGACCATTGCCCGCCCCCTCAATGCTCTCATCAGCAAGAATGTCGCGTGGGAATGGAAGTTACTCAAGGAGACCGCCTTCCACCGCCTCCAGAAGTTCTTTCCCCAGAAACCTATCCTCCATTTCCCAGACATCCAACAACCCTTCTTTGTCATGACTGACACTTCCCTCCTCGCAGCGGGAGCCATCCTCATGCAGAAGGATTCAAATGGCGACCTTCACCCCTGGAACTATGACATCTATGATCACAAACTCCTTGCTGTGATCCTCACTCTTGAAGAATGGCGCCACTACCTCACGGGCACCTTCCATCCCGTGACAATTCTCACTGACCATAAGAATCTCACCTACTTCAAGGCCCCTCATAAGCTCTCTTGCCACCAAGCTCGCTGGATGCTCTTCATTCAGGATTTTGACCTCCACTGGGACTATTGTCCCAGCTTGCAGATGGACCCTGCAGATGCGCTCTTATGTATGTATGACCAAGGTGGATACCACCTCGGACAACACAGAAGTCACACTGCTTCCCCTGGATGCCTTTGTTCACGCCCTTGACACCGAACTGGCTGTCAAGAGTGCTGACTCTACCCCTTCTGACCCCTTGGTCATCGATGCCCTCGCCGCCCTTGGGTCGGAAGCCCTGTTCCTCCCCCACACCAGCAAGGCTGACTGGACCTTCCTGGATGGCCGCCTTTATTTCAAGGGTCGCCTCTACATATATCCTCAAGCCCACTTGCCATGACTTGGTCTCCTCCCTTCACATCTCTCCCACCAGGGGGCATGAGGGCTACTTCCGCACGGTCCACTGTATCCAGCATGATTACTGGTGGCCAGGCCTCACCTCTTTCCTCCACCGCTTCATCGCTGGTTGTGCCGTTTGTCAGTCCCATAAAGCGAACACACATCCCACCATCCCTGGTTTGACCCCCCTTCCCATTGCCACCACCCGCCCCTTCCAACACCTCTCTGTTGACCTCGTCACTGACCTTCTGGTCTCCGACGGCTTTGACTCTGTCATGGTTGTGGTAGACCATGGTCTTACGAAGGGGGTAATTTTCATCCCTTGCCACAAAACGATCGACGCCGCTGGCGTCGCATCACTCTTGTTCAAACAAGTCTTCCCTCATTTCGGCCCCCATGACAAACTTATCTCCGAACGTGGCCCACAGTTCGCCTCTGCCTTTGCTTGTGAACTCTCCCATCTCCTACAATACGATCTTGCCCTCTCCACTGCCTACCACCCCCAGACGGATGGAGAAACCAAATGTGTAAACCAGGAACTTGAAACCTACCTCCACATCTTCTGCACAGGTAATCCCTCCAAATGGAAATCCCTCCTTCTCACTGCGGAATTCTCCCATAACTCCGTGGTACACTTGGTTACGAAACAGACTCTGTTCTCTCTCATGATGGGCTATGAACCCCATGCCTATCCCCCTCTCAGAAAAACCTTCCTCCCCACCCTTGAACAACGGCTCCACTCCCTTGACGAGGCTTGGAAGAAAGCCCACACCGCCCATGAGCAGGCCCAACAGCTCATGAGGGAACGCATTTCCTCCAACTTTAAACCTTGGAAACTTGGTGACAAAGTATGGTTGGAATCTAAGCACCTCCAACTGCGGCTTCCATCAAAGAAGCTCACCCAAAAGCAGTTAGATCCCTTTGAGATAACTCAGGTGATCTCCCGCACCACCTACTGGCTAAAACTTCCCCTGACATGGAAGATACACGACATCTTCCATGCTTCCCTCCTTTCCCCTTATAGGGAAACCGCTGAACATGGCCCCAATTTCCTAAACCCTCCTCCTGATCTGATTGCTGGAGAAGAGGAATACGAAATTGACCAAATCCTCACCCACTGTGGCTCTGCTCGCCGCCGCCAATTCCTTATCTCTTGGAAAGGATACTCTTTGGCTGAAAACACCTGGGAACCCAAAGCCAATATAACACACACACAGACCACCCTCGTGGCTTATAAGGCTCGCTTCCCTTCTGATTTCCCCAACTGAGCCTTTCTTCTTCGCTCACCACCACTGTTTCCCACTATGCAGCTCTCCTTTTCTATCTCTTTGGGTCATGCTGACCACATTAGCATCCTCACCCTCGCTTTCGTCTACGTGCTCTTCCGCACGTTCTGTTCACTTAATCGCCCCATCATCTCCATTATGGTGATTGGTGGGACCTGATTCAAGTGGGCGGTTATCCACCCCCAATCCTATCGTACATCTATGTACAAGTTCGACGAAGCCAATGCTTGGGGTGGCACCCAATCCTGGGATCCTTCGGACCTTGGTCCCAAGGAACAGGCCCAACTAGCCAAAGAAGACCTTATGGATGATTAGGATCCCAGATCCGTCATCTCTTTTATGGGGATGGGACTAGTTTCCCACCCTGTTTTGTAATAACCATCTGTTTTCGTCTGGTCCACCACTTTTCCATCATGGGTGGAGTTCCAATTCCTCCCCCCTTTTAAGGGTCATCCCCCACCTATTTGAACCCCATCCTACCATGTCTTACGCCTACGTCCTCCTCGTCCTCCTCCAACAGCTCCCCGCCTTTAACCACAGGACCTTCATCATGGAATTCATCGAAAAACCCTCTTGCATCCTCGCTCTTGAGGGACTCCCCACCTACCCACATGCCTCCTATGTTCATCAACTCATCACCCTCTATCGATACTATGCCATCGCTAGAGGGAAGATTGCAGAGAGCCCCAACCCCCTATCTGAGGAGGTCGCAGCGCTCTTCGAGACTCGGAACATTGTCCTCGACTCGCTCCACTCAGCAGGGATCCTCAACCTCATCATCCAATTACCAGAGGATCTTCTCCATCAAGCCATCCCCCTCATCTTCCTTTTGCCACCCTCAGGGACCAGACGGCCGGTATCTTTGGTTCTGTCCCCCATCCCCTCCACTCCAGGATCTCCTGAACTCCCTGGAACTCGGACTGCCTCATCTTTTCCCCCTCCCACTCTGCCCGCTGACGCACGGGCTCACCCCCTCCACCAACAACACACCACTGTCTTCGTTTTCGGCGCTGGATCTGGCAATGATGGACCCCTTGTGGGAACTATTGGTGACAGAAGGCCTCCTCGTTCTCATGCCAGAACACCTTCCCCAGCTACTCCTAGCACACCCATCCCCTCAGTTCCCCTTCCCAATGGACTCCCTGTCCCACCTCCTCAATGTCATCGCCAACGCCAACGGCGTGGACAATTTCGTTACACTTGTGACTCCACCGACCATATCCATCCCAACTGCCCCCAGTACAGATGCCCTCTCTGTGAGGTCTTCTCCCCTGGACATGCTCAGCACCGTTGCCCTATGCGACACTGCCCTAACTGCAGTACCATCGGCCACTCCCTCTACGAGTGCGACGAACCTGGATGGACTCGTCCCTTCACCGCCCCTTCCAGATGGTTCACCCCTACTGGACTTCTCTCAGGAGGAGATAGTGATGATAGTGGAAGTTCTGAGACATTCTGAGGTGGTACCTCAGGAGTACAAAGGGGGTAATGTTACAATTTTCCCCTCATTTGCCCCATGCGCATTACCCCTATCCACTCCCAACCTCATAGATGCCAATGACGAGCCTTTTCATTTTCCAGACTTCATTCAATTTCCACCGTTTCCTTTCTAGACGGCATATGGAACTGCACGTGCAGCCCATTCCCTATTATGTCAACCTCTACTCCCATTTCATCTAGGTCCATTCCCAAAGTGGTATGGTCCATCTTCTTTTGGTTGTGGTGATGCAGCCATATTTCCTTTCTGACTTCTTAGGCTGTGTCCATCTCTTTTTGTCATGGTCCATTTCCTTTTCATCATGATTATGTAACCTTTCTCTTTTCATCATGGACGGACAGCACCTCCCAAATGGGTTCTCTCATTCCCATTTCGTACTCTGCTCATCCCTATACAAACCTAGCTGCCTGTACTTGTATTCCCCATCTAGTTCTATGCTTAACACACTGGTTTCTAGTACCACTCAGCCCCGTCTGAGTGAGACCCCTTCCATAGTCAGCAGCGTCCTTCTATGAGACTTCCCTCCACACTTCGACGTCGTTGTGTGAGACCTACTCGAGACTGTTTCTAGTGGCTAGATAGGATTCCCATACTGGAGACTAGTGTCTGCGTTCTTAACACATTCCTCAGCCAACCTGTCCTCTGACTCCCTAACCCTAATCCCCCCTTTGCTATCGCCACTAACACCTCAAAGTTTGCATCTGGAGGAATCCTCCTACAAGCTGACTGCAATGGCAAGTGGCATCCCTGCTTCTATCTCTTCCAGTCATTCTCTTCCACTGAGCAAAACTACAGTATTTATGACTGAGAACTGTTTGCTATCATCCATGCCCTCAAGGCATGGCGACACTACCTCCACAGTTCCCCATTCCCTGTTCAAATGTTCACAGACCACAAAAATCTCATGTACTTCTGACAGCCGCAGAACCTCAACTGTTGACAAGCCTGATGGTTACTTGATCTCTCTGACTTCAATCTTAAAATGATCCATATCCCCAGGACCTCCCTTGCAGGACTGGATGCTCTCTCCCACTGCCCTGATCACCTACCCCCATTCAATCTTGATAACGAAGGCACCACCCTTTTACCCCCATTGCTCTTTGTCCACGTCATCAATGCTGCCATATGCAATCACATCAAAAAATATTCAAAAGATGATCCATTTCTCATTACCATCCTTCAGGCAATCAATAAGGACATTCCTCCTCCCTTACACTCCTGCCTTGCCAATTTGCAATTACATAACAGTATCCTTACATATCAGGACCATGTCTATGTTCCCCCTTCTAACAACCTCCACTGTGACATCCTCTGCTGCTGCCACGACCACAAGACTGCCAGCTATCCTGGCTTCTTGAAAATCCAGCAGCTTGTCACTGCAGAGTATTGGTGGCCCAGTCTCACCCACTTCATTTGCAACTATATCGAAGGCTGTAAAATCTGCCAAGCCAACAAAGTCAACACTCACCCCATGTGTCCCCCTCTTTCCTCAATTAAATCCCTCATCTTCCACCCCTTCTAGCAGACCTCCTGCAATCTCATCACAGATCTACTGGAATCTTCTAGTTTTGATTTTCTTTTGGTTATGGTGGACCATGGCCTTACTAAAGGGGTAAACTTTTGCCCCACTAAGAAAACTGTCACCACTGAAGGCATTGCCTCCCTCTTTTTTTCACAAAGTCTACAAATGTTTCAGCCTCTATGACAAATCATCTCTGATTGTGGTCACTGATTCACCTCCTTCTTTGCCAAAAAACTTGGCTGCCTTCTAAATTACAACCTTTCCCTCTCTACTGCCTATCATCTGCAATCTGATGGTGAAACAAAACATATCAACCAGGAAGTTGAAACCTTCCTACAGATCCACTGCAGATCTCATATCACCTCTTGGGCCAATTCTATCACCCACACAGAATTTGCACACAATTGCTGCCCCCATGCTGTCACTGGCAAAACCCCCTTTTATCATATAATGGAATATAAACCCTGTGCTCTCCCCTCCATCCTCCCAGAATCCTCTGTCCTGGCAGTAGAGACCCACCTCAGAGCCTTGTCAGCTGCTTGAGATAAAGCTCTCATAGCCTATGAACTTGCTTGCCAAGTAATGACTTTCTGCATCTGCTCCAAGTTCAAACCATTCCCAAAAGGAAGTAAAGTTTGGTTAGAAGCCCACAATCTAAAACATGACCATTCATCTCTGAAATTTACCCCCAAACAAGAAGGATCCTTCACTATCACCAATGTTCTATCTCCTCTGTCATATAAACTTCAACTCCCACAGATGTGGAAAATCCACCCTGTGTTCCATGCCTCCCTCTTATCCCCCTATTATGAAAACTCTGCCCATCAATAGAGAAGATGAATTTGAAATTGATAAGCTTCTGCACCACTATGGTCCCCCTTTTGCCACTCCTTCTTGATCCAATGGAAGGGATACACAGCTGAGAAAGACTTCTGGATTCCAGAGTCCAATTTAGGACATGCCAAGACCCTCCTGCTCACTTATAAATGCTTCCACCCCAAGGCATTTCCAGCCAGAAAGAAATGACTCACCCTTCCACCATCAACACTGCTCACACTTACCTTTTATCTGTCTCCATTCCCCCCCCACTACTTATGGACTTGTTTCCATTCCTGACAACTTCAAGCTTCTGGAGCTCCTGCTCACCAACCAAAGCCTCTCCCTGTCTATCGAAAACTAACTCAAAGCCAACTCCCCCCTCAATGTTCTCTATTGTGCCCTCAACAGTGCCATCTCCCTCCAACAATATGTAAAATACTCCATTACCTCTAATAACTCCCCAGAAGACTCTCACCTTACTGACACCCCCATTTCGTACTCTGCTCCCCCATATATACCTCACTGCATGTACAGTAGTTCCCCCATCTAGTTCTATGCAATCTTGTCTAGTTTCTGGCACCACTTGGATCCATCTGAGTGACATCCATCCCCTACAGTTAGACATATCTACTGTGAGAACCACTCTCCATATGCTGATGTCTTCAGGTATGAGACCATCATTTGTTGTTGTTCCCAGCAATAAGCACAAGTCCTATTGGAAGCTAGTCTCAGCATTAACAGAAGAACTAGATCTCATCCTGTCCTTGCCATCATACAACAGGACACCCATCCTGCACCATGTCTTGTTGAATCTCTGCTGACTTCTCCGATACTGACAAAGAAGATTCTGCCTCTCCTTCCAGTACCTCTACACCTCATAGCCAATCTCCTTCTTCATCATCTTTGAATGAGGAATTTCATCTGATAGAAGAACTGAGAGCTTATTGGCTGCAACATCTCTCAACTCTACCAAGCTCCTTCCAACTTTCCAGCAGATCCCTCCTGGAATCATTAGTTGTTGCCAGTATATCCTCATCTGCCACTCTCTGTGCTCACACACCCAGAGGAGAGGTTGCTGTGTCTTTTCATGAGTACCACCCTCTACCTTCAGTCCAGGCACCCCCATGACTACCTCCGATTCGATGAGCCCATTGACATCTTGTATGTAGACCCCCTCCCCCTCCTACCCACACCCACTGCCATGTCTACATCATTTGACAAGCAGTCTGAGCTTAAAGCTGGATTGTCCAAGGACTTTTCTGGGAAAGCTGAGGATGCCAATTGTTGGCTCCTAGCTATGAAGGCCTACTTTACCATGAATACAGCCCACTACTCCAATGATGCTGCCAACATTACCTTCCTCAACAAAATGAGCAAGGGGTAGGGCATAGCCTTCTCTGAGGGATGGTGCATGAGGCTTGTCAATGGGAGTATCAACAAGTCAGACAAAATGCTGGAGAAGTTGCTGGAGGACTTCAAGTGCATTTTTGTCCCCAAGGACACCACCACAAGGGCCCATATGGACTTGCACAACATTCGCATGGAGGGAAAGCCCTTCCAAGGTGACTTCCATGCATTCTGCTCAGCTTTTGAGCTCAAGGCAGGATGAAGTGGTGTCTCAGACCAGGATATCCTAAAGGACCTGGCCAAGTGCACACGCAGTGACAGAGTTGCTGGCATGTAGTATGACAGCCTTGCTGGATGAACTATCTATGGTCTCCAGATGGCTTGACAAAGCTGGTCAATACTATGATGCAGCTAACTGGTTGAAATCCCTTTGGAAGGCAGGGCTGTACATCCCCTCCACTTCCTACTCCTCCCCTCACTCTCACAATCCCATGGCCATGGATGTTGACACTATTTGTATTTCTTCTGCTGACAGTGCTGAACAGATGTAAAGCAACAAATGCTTCATCTGGCACAAGGTCAGATGCAGTACACAGAACCATCCCCAGAAACATGGAAACACCCCTTTCTGACCTTCCACACTTCTAGTCAACATCATTACTGACCACAAAAACCTCAAATACTTCATTACAACCAAGCTCCTGACCTGCTGCCAAGCTCATTGGTCAGAGTTCCTTTCTGGATTTAATATGGTTGTCCACTTCTGTCCTGGTTGCCTTGGTGCAAAACCTGATGCCCTCACTAGATGCTGGGACATCTACCCCAAAGAGGGGGATAAGGACTATGCTCACATCAATCTGCACAACTTCCGCCCAGTAATCACCCAGGAGCAACTCGCTGCATCCCTATGAGCCACTTACTTAGCAGCTCCAGTCCTCCAAGCCAGCTCCATCTTTGATGTTGAAAACCTCCACAACAACATTCTCTCTGCTCTCCCCTCAGACCTAGTGGCCTCTGTACATATGTCCACCCCTCCAACACCTGACCCTCATTAGTCTATTGATGCTGATGGTTTCCTACACCTAGATAATTGCATCTATGTATCTGATGCTGATGACCTCCAACTTTGTATCCTCCGGTTTAAGCATGATCATCCACTCTCTGGACATTTTGGACAAAACTGTACCTTGGAGCTTATTTGCCATGAATATACTTGGCCAGGAATCAGGACATTTGTTAAGAAATATGTGTCCTCCTGTACCTCCTGCATGCATGCTAAAGTTCCTAGACATATACCATACAGTCTACTAAAACAACTTCCAATCCCAGAACACCCATGGAACTCCATATCAATGGACTTCATCAAACAACTTTTGGATTCCTCTGGCTACTCTGCTATTCTTGTTGTCGTCAACCATCTCTCCAAACAATGTATATTTATTCTGACAATGGACACCATAACTTCTCTGGAGTTAGCCAAGTTGTTCCTGATGAACGCCTTCTTGAAGCATGGCATTGTTCCCTCCCACATCACATCTAATCAAGGTTCTGAGTTTGTGTCTCATTTCTTTATATCTTCAGGAAAGGCCCTCGACATCTGGTTGTATTTTACCTCCAGATATCATCTGGAAGGTGACAGTCAAATGAAGTGTATGAATCAGATGCTAGAACAATATCTGTGCATCTATTGCAACTACCAGCAGGATAATTGGTCTGAACTCCTGCCTCTCACAGAGTTCACATACAATAACACTCCTAGTGCTACAACTGGTGTCTCTCCGTTCTTCACAAACAAGGGCTACCATCCAAACATCTCCATACATCTGGAATGCGATCTCACCTCTGCTCATGCACTTGAATACCTAGTCAACCTCGACTCTCTACACCAATTCCTATGTGAGGAAATGGACCACGCTCAAAAACATTACCAAGGACCTGCAGATGCCAAGTGAGCTCTGGCTCTGGACTTCAAGCCCAGAGATCAGGTGTTTGTCAAGGCTAAGTACTTTAAATTAACTAGACCATCTAAGAAACTATCAGAAAAGAACTTAGAGCCATATGAAGTCATTGCTAAAGCTGGTACCCATTCCATCATGCGCCATCTTCCCAACTCTATGAAATCTGTACATCTGGTATTTCATGTCTCACAGCTAGAACCTTTAGTACCCAACATTATACCAAACCACAAACAACCTCCACCATGATATGAGTAATGGAAGCATCTGAAAAGTGGGGGAATACTCTCTTACAACCATAGAGAGCTATAGCTCCCTACAGTATGAATCCTCAATCTCATCATCCAACTTCCAGAGGACATCCTCCATCAAACCATACCCCTCATATTTCTCTCACCGCCCCAGGGGGCCAGACAGCTGGTTTCTCCAGTTTCGACCTCTGTCCCCTCCACTCCAGGATCTCCTAAACTTCCTGGAACTTGGACCACTCCTCCCACTCCAATCCCCACCCCACCACACACTTGCTGGGCTCATTCCCTTTGCTGTCAACATGCCACCGTCTTTGTTTCCAGCACTGGATCTAACAATGATGGACCCCTTGTGGGAACTATTGATGACAGAAGGTCTTCTGGTGCTCACCCAGGAATGCCCATCCCTGATACCCCTCATACATCCACTCCCTCAGACCCCACTTCCAATGGGCTCCCTGTCTCTCCTCCATGACACTGCCATCACCAATGAAAGTATTACAACTAACTGTCTCTCCACCACCTATATCTGTCCCAACTGTCCCACCTATTGATGTCCCCTCTGCAAGACACTTGCCCCTGGACATCTTCAGCACTGTTGCCCTCTGCAATGCTGTCCTAACTGCAGTACCATTGGTCACTCCCTCTATGAGTGCAATGAACCTGGATGGCATGCTTCCTTCTCCACTCCTTCCAGATGGTTCACCCCTATCAGACTTCTCTTAGGAGGAGATAGCTCTGAGACATTCTAAGGTGATACCTCAGGAGTACAAAGGGGGTAATGTTACAATTTTCCCCTTGTTTGCCCCATCTGTGCTACCCATATCCACCCCAATCCCTATAGATGCTGACAATGTGTCTTTTTGTTTTCCAGACTTCATTCAGTTTCCACTGTTTCCTCTTTAGATGGCACATGGATCCATACCCTCAGACCATTCCCAAAGCAGTATGGTCCATTCCCTTTTAGTTGTGGTGATGCAGTCTTGTTTCCTTTCTGACTTCTGGAGCTGTGTCCATTCCCTTTTTGTTATAGCTTATGTACATTACCATTCTTGTTTCATTGTAGATGGACAGCATCACTCTCAAAATGGGATCTCTCATTCCCATTTCATACTCCACTCCCCCATATATACTCTGCTGCATGTACAGTAGTTTGCCATCTAATTCTACACAATCTTGCCTAGTTTCTAGCACCACTCAGACCCATCTGAGTAAGACCCACCCCCCACAGTTAGACATGTCTACTATGAGACCAACCCTCCATATTCTGACACCTTCAGGTACAAGACCACCATCTGTTTTGTTGTTCCTAGCAACAAGCACAAGACCTGCTGGAAGCTAGTCTCAGCATTAACATACAGTAAGGGGGAGGGAGTAGGTGTTCTTGATGGTATGGGAATTGAGGTAGTGGTAATCCTGACAGGGGCAAAGGGTGTCATCCTTCTTTGGAACAAAGAAGAACAGGCTGGCCTGTGTGGATTTGGATGGGCTGATCTTCCCATTCTTGAGATATTCCCCAATGAACATCTTACATACATTGATCTCCTTCAGATTGAGTGGGTAGACTTTGGTGTGTTTGGAGATGAATTCCTTGTCCAGTTTGATGGTGTGGTCAAAAGAATAGGACAGAGAGAGTTGTTCATCTGGAGGTTTCTGGAAGACCTCAGCAAATTCTCAGAATTGTGAAGGTGACACCTCCTCCGTGGGTTGTTTCTTCTGAGTGAGCTCAGTGAATGACATGGTCTTTTAGAGCCATTCTGAAAATTTTCATTCAATCTTCTCCTTCAGAAGTTTGTCAAGCTTCTCCAAAGGGTCAACATTGAGGTAGTGAATCAGGTATCTCTATCTGAGCACTTCAGGGTGGTTGTGTTGTAGAGTGGAGGGTTTATCAGAAATACCAATTGCTCTAGTGGTCCAGTTGATGTTGTGAGAACTGTAGTTCAACACCATGAATGTCCAGGTCATTTTGACTCTAGAGACTCAGATCATGAGATGGACTTCATGTTGTATGAGTCTACTCATATTGGTAGTGCTGTCTATATTATGGGCTTTGAGGGGGCATGCTATATGTGTCTTTGGCCACTTCATTCATTCAACAAGGTCCATGTCAATAAAGCATCTAGTAGTGCCACTGTTGAGAAGAGCAGTGGTATTGACAATTTGTCCCATAGGTTCAACAAATGCAGATAGAGGGATTTGCAGAGATCTAGTATTCTTATTGGATATAATTATAGGAGCAAGAGTATGGAAAGGCAGTGATGTTGGCTCACTCCTTCCATCTAAATATCTGATCAGGGCTTTTCCATAGAAGAGACCCATTCCTCCTTGGCATGGTCAAGGTTCAGTGTACAGAGATACTTCTGAATTGGATCTGCTTGAAGAATCAGAGGTTTTGGTAGTCTGAATGTTCTGGGAATGGGGTTGGGTTCCACAAGGTCAGAAAGGGGTGTTTCTGTGGTTCTGAAGATGGTTCCATGTATTGCATCTGATCTTATGACAGATGAATCATTTGTTGCCTCGAATATGTTCAGCACAGTTGGTGGAGGAGAGTTAGACAGTGTCGATGTCCATGGCCATGGGATCGCATGAGTGAGAGGAAAAGGAGTAAGTAGAGGGGATGTATGGCCCTCCCTTCCAAAGGGATTTCAACTGGTTAGCTGCATCATAGAATTGACCAGCTTTATCAAGCCATCCAGAGACCATTGAAGGTTCATCCAGCAAGGCTGTTATACTGTGTACCAGCAACTCCATCACTGCACACTTGGCCAGGTCCTTTAGGATATCCTGCTCTGAGACACCACTTCATTCCACTTTGAGCTCAAAGCTGAGCAGAATGCATGTGTTACAATTTTCCCTTCATTCATCCTATCCACATTACCCCTATCTACTTCAACTCCTATAGATGCCAATGACATGCCTTTTTGTTTTCCAGACTTCATTCAGTTTCCACCATTTCCTCTTTAGATGGTGCATGAATCTGTACCCTCGAACCATTCCCTATTATGTTAACATACATTCCCTTTTCATTTAGGTCCATTCCCTTTCAGTCATGGTGATGCAGCCTTATTTCCTTTCTGACTTCTGGAGCTGCATCCATTCCCTTTTTGTTATGGCTTATGTTACCATTCTCATTTCATCTTGAACAGACAGCACCACTTCCAAAATAGGATCTCTCATTTCCATTTCATACTTCACTCCCCTATATATACCCCACTGCATGTACAGTAATTCCTCATCTAGTTCTATGCTATCCAGCCTAGTTTCTAGTACCACTCAGCCCTGTTTGAGTGAGATCCACTTTCCACTATTTGACATATTGATAGTGAGACCAACCTTCTGTACACTGACATCTTCAGATACAAGACCATTATTTGTTGTTGTTCCCAGCAATAAGCACAAAATCCACTGGCGACTAGCCTCAGCATTAATAGCATAGAAGTCATCTTGAAAGGGCTTTCCCTCCATGTGAATTTCATGCAGGGCCATCTAGGCCCTTGTGATGGTGTCCTTCAGGATAAAAATGTGCTTGAAGTCCTCCAGCAACTTCTCCAACATTTTGTCTGACTTGTCAATATCTCCATCAGCAAGCCTCATAAGCCATCCATAAGAAAAGGCTATGCCCTTCCCCTTGCTCATTTTGTTGAGGAAGGTAATGGTAGCAGCATCATTGGAGAGTTAGCTATATTCATAGTGAAATAGGCCTTCATAACTAGGAGCCAGTGATTGGCATCCTCAGCCTTCCCAGAAAAGTCATCAGGCAATCCAGCTTTGAGCTCAGACTGCTTGTTGGAGGAAGTAGACATGGTAGTGGATGCAGATGGAAGAGGAAGGGTGTCTACAACAATTGGTTCATTGAATCAGAGGTAGTTGTCATTAGATGGGGGTGCTTGAATCAAAGGTAGAGGGTGGTACTCATGAAGAGACACAGTGACCTCTCCTCTGGGGGTGTGAGCATGAGGAGTGGCAGATGAGGACATACCAGCAACAGCTAATGATTCCAGGAGGAATCTACTGGAATGTTGGGAGGACCTAGTAAAGCTGGGAGATGTTGCAGCCAATAAGTTCTCAGTTCTTCTGTTGAATAACATTCCTTATTTGAGGATGAAGAAAAAGGAGATCTGCCATAAGGTGTAGAGAGACCAGAAGGAGAGGTGGAAGCTTCCTCATTAGTGTCAGATACAGTGACTCCAAAAACCCTTCCAATGTTTAACCCTAATGTGGTGCATGAAGCGCACCACAAACACCCCTGGGAATTTCGCTTAGCTATCGGGTGACCAAACATAGTACAAACTCCTGGCTACAAATCAGTCCCTTATTCATGTGATTTGACCTAGTATTGGCGGAGATATGGTTATTTTAAGACAGCAATGTCATTGAAAGGATTTTTTCACTTTTGAATTGACAAGGGTATTTGATACTACTAGTACTTGGTATAACCTCCTTTGGCCTTGAGGACAGCCTCAATCCTTCTAGGCATGCTTTCAATCAACTTCTGACACTCCTCAACTG
>JBBPOF010000670.1:0-18571 GCA_038091315.1 Porphyrellus cyaneotinctus | reverse complement strand
GTATCATCGTCGTGATGGTGAGTACCCGCTGCATCCCATTGGAGCGAGACATCATCACAAGCCGGTGGCCTAGAGGGCCTTCTTGGTTTAATCCGTTGGTCGCAAATAAGGATAAGTTCGATTTTTGGGGCATTCCCTCTGACATTCTCTTCATCTTGTCTCCTGTCTGCTCTCCTTTTGGAGTAATGTCTCCTGGTGCTTGTGCTTGACACTGACGACACTAATTGACGATCGCAAACGTGCATCACCCATCGTGACGTAGGGCGTGTCTGGGACGGGCAAGTCGACGCTGGGTAAGGCTCTCGGCAAGGCGCTAAACGTCCCATTTATCGATGGGGACGATCTACATCCCGCAGAGAACGTGGCAAAGATGGCACGCGGCGAACCGTTGGAGGACAAGGATCGGTGGTCGTGGCTGAAGACGATTCGGAGGACGGCTGTGGCGTGTGTGATGGCGCAAATGCGCGGGCGGGCGGAAAGGCAAGGGGTGGTCGTGGCGTGTTCGGCGTTGAAGAAGACGTATCGCGCGGTGTTGCGAGGCGAGTCGGAGGGTGCGCAGACTTTGGGCGTGTCGACGTTGTCGACGTGGTTCGTATACTTGAAGGGCGACAAGGACGTGTTGATGGCGCGGATGCAGAATCGAGAGGGACATTTCATGAAGGCGGGAATGTTAGAGAGTCAGTTGGATACGCTGGAAAGTCCGGAGGGGGAATCTGGAGTGGTGACGGTGGAGGTGGACATGTCGACGGAGGAGCAGGTCCAGAGGGTCGTCGGGTCGTAATCTTATCTTTTCGGCGTTTCAGTTGTACTTACATAGCCACCACACATACGTTTGTTACCAACCAACACAGCATGAACCACGGCGGACACGGCGGACACGATGGGCACGACATGCCCCCAATGTGCTCTATGAACATGCTCTGGAACACCCAGATCATCGATACCTGCATCGTCTTTCCTTCGTGGCACGTCCGCTCCAACACCCAGTTTGTCCTGTCGTTCGTGGCCATCGTCGCCGTGGGCGTGGCATACGAGTACCTGCGGCTCTTCCAGCGTAACGTCGATGCGGGGATACAAGAGAGAGTGGACAAGGGGAAGCGGGTGGTGAGCCCCGTTGGAAGCGGGCGTAGTACCCCCGAGCGCGGGGAGGATGTCGGGTTGATCAACGGTAGGCGCGCGAGACTTGTCAGGTGAGTGCATGTTTCAGACTGAAATTGAAGGCAATGGTGTTGACCCTCGAGGGCAGATTGGTCCTCCCGGCGCACTACCGTGCGTTGCGGGCGGTCTTGTATGGCCTATCGGTGTTGCTGTCGGCGTTCCTCATGCTGGTGTTCATGACCTACAACGTGCGTCGTTTACGTTTTCTTGGGTGGTGGGGGTTGCTGAAATCTGTGTTCATGTCTAGGCATACCTCATCTTTGCAGTCGTCGCAGGCGCTGCGCTCGGACACTATCTCTTCAGTGGATGCTTAGAACCCGACAGCAAGGGCATGGCGTGTCACTAGACACTGCAACGAAGGATTCCCCTGCACTCATTGCTGCCATTCTTACTCTAAAGTTCACGTTTGGGTTTATCGGTATGGAGCCAGTAGCATTGAGAGTAGAAATGTACAAGCCTGTCTACCTATTTCATCTCTGTATCCTCGTCCTTTTTCGCTAGGTCATGCGCCTTGAGGACGGCATCAATCTCGGCTGGCTTGTATATGTTTGCCCTTGGTTTCTTGGCTGCTTCGTCGTAGGTCAACACAGCCAACTCCACTACAAATAGGGAGAGTCAGCACAAGTCAGCAAACCAGGCTCGACTGACGTTTCTCGCTCCCCAAGGTCGTACTGTCCATGGTCCTGCTCATCACCCTCAGAACGAGCCCGATCGCTTCGTCAACACTAATTTCGTCCTTGTATTCTTGTTTGAGGAGGCTTTGGGCAGTGCCATTGTTGGCGCCGATGCAAGTCGCTTTCCACCCGGAATAGTTTCCCGAAGGATCAGAGTGGTACAGTTGGAAGCGATAGTGTGGGTCATAACCAGCATAGAGGAGAGAGACGCCAAAAGGCCGAAGACCTAGCAGGGAATGGAGTGTGGAGGGGACGAAGCGGGCAAACGAGCAAGCAAGTACGTACCACCGTATTGCGTATACCCTTGTTTCATGTCGCAAAGACGCTGCGCGAGTTGTTCGACAGGGATATCTTGGTTATACTGTAGTAAGTATTTCTGCGCTACCGTGCGCGCAAAGTTGACGAGCGAGTTGGCATCGGACGTGATCCCAGCGACGCCGCCGATCACGTTTCTACACACGGGTCAGTGAAAAACGGTTAGCACAGCGAGCGAGGCTAGACGTACGAGTTGAGGAGAAACATCTTTTCGCCGCTGCCGCCGTATCCACTGCCTTCCTTGGAACTGGAGAGATCGAGGAGTTTTCCTGTGACACGTTTTTCGGCGACTAGGACGACGCCATCTTTCGCGAGGGCGCCGAGGACGGTACCTGCGTGTGAGATGGCTTCCATCGCATACTCGACTGTGAGGGTGATCATCGTGCTCTGCGTGGTTGGGGAAAGATGAGACGGGACGTACTCTGGTAGAGGCGACCTGTGGGGTGGGGTGAGCGTGTTTAAAGGGCATCAGATCGTGAACGTACCCTCTGGGGAGAATATGGTTGTTCGACCTGTGGATGATCGCGTCAGTCGTGTACGATTTGAAGAGGAACGTTACGCACTGTCATATCTTCTTGCCTGGCGATGTCGATTGGTTAGTTATGCATCAGGATCTGAAATGACACTGACCATGGTGTCTGGATGAGAGTGACGCGTACTCGGTGTCGAGCCCACGCGTCGCGCAAGTACGATTCGGCAATTACCGACTACCCTTTATCTACGACTAACCTACCTCGCGACTCCTGCGTCGTACTACAGTACAGGGACGCCCTGCCCTATGTGGACTACCGCAATCGATGCTATACTGATTACTCAGTGCGTCGGGTGGTCATTTTTTCCAGCTGCTCTGGCTTGTAGCTTTCATCTTGACCATGACCTACATCACGGAAAAGGTCGCGTGAAGTATGAACTATGGTCTCACTGACCACGGGCAGCCCCAATTTCAGACAAGGAAACGACAGGGCGTACACAACGCAACCCACGACAGCGGTTTACAAGCTCGTGATGCAGACCCTTATGAGTGCCAAGTACGTCGCCAATGTCACCATCTCTTGGGAACCTCCTTACGAGCGCCAAGGTGACCCAGTCGTGATTTCGGTCTCGGTGCACGAACAAGTGTCGCTTACCCCCTACCATGCAGGTCATGTTTTTGGAGCTTGCATGCACATGATCGACATCCTAGGCCTCAAAGTCGACTATTCTCGTGAAAAAGGTCAAGGCGGGGATCCCTCCCATCAGACCCAGACGTGCCCGTTGTCGAAAGCACGCACGGTGTGCGTACCTTTGGGACGAGGCAGAAAAGGAACCGCGATTCATGACGCTCGTACATGCGATTCTCTGACGTGGTGGGCATGTCTTGTTACCCGTATTCGCGCTCGGGACACCACAGGAGCTGTTGCTCATCTCGGAAGGACAATCCTGATTTACACCCGGTTCCGATCTACTATACGTCCAGTCTCGCACACAAGTGCATGCCTGTTTATCAGACCCGAATACATGCGATGAATGCCGACATTCGATCGCGATTTGCAAAGAAGGATATTGTGTTCATCAAGGTGCGTGTCTTGGGCGCGCTCGCGCAGTGTTGCTTAGATTTTCGCAGACATGTCCCCCACACCGGAGTTGGATGCAGAAAATTGCTCAAGGTCCTCCATGTGTCGTACTGGCGTGTTCTGGACTTACGCCGGGGACTGTTCGAACTGTTCGAACTCTGGGGCCCGGATCCTTGGAACGGTTTCATGATCATAGGACAGTGGGAGTAGACACCAGAACGTTTGTTTTACTTGTCCTGCAATCTATGCTCTCCAGTGATTCTAAATTGCCTATTCATCCCGGACGATATGTTGTCCACAAAATCCCATGCAAGATTTCGATCGATAATCTATCCTTTAGTGCGCGTGTCCACTATTCGCAGAACTCGTCGACGTGGAAGTAGACCATTCGACCTAGTTCACGGGGAGCAAAGAGGTGGGCATCGAACGAAAGGTGTACACCTCTGGGTATTCTGATGCTCGCGTGGGGATAGCCTGGTTCCTCGAGGCCTGGAGGTGCACTCGATGGTCAACGACCTCGTCCGCGTCGACATGGCGGCATTGACGGTGAAGGGGAGGACGATGGGGAGGTGTTTGTGTGTATTTGGGTTCTGTCGGTACTAGCGTGTGGAAGAACGAACATGAACAATATCATTGTCTGCGATACCTTTCCTTCTCCTTCTTGATCATGTCCTTCGCCGACGCCGCCTCAGAGTCACTCAGACCCATCCTACTCCGTTCCAGCACACCTGGTATGCACATCTTCTCATCGTTGTCTACATTTGAACATTCACCCTTCTTTTCTCGCAGCTCCCAACGAGAAAGGTACTCTTTTCATCTCCACTTCATCCACATCTCCTTAAGCCTGGTTTCAAGTGTTACTCTACCTAGAGGGGCTTCGTGAATCACAAACGATCGATTCCCCAAGCTCGTCGGGCTTGCACAATATTCCCCTTCCCTCGGCCAAGCTCAGCGCTCTTGACCAGGATTACGACGACGTACACTCAAATGTGCAAGACGGTCGCAAAACGGAGCTCTCGATGGGTGGTCCGTCTCCCGTCGTGCGTATCTTTTTTTTGGCCTTCCGACCGTGTTCAACGATATGTCCATAGCATGAACCCGGTCCCAATGATCCGCCAGGTCCCCGTTACGAGTCGTTTGATTCTGGCCCTTCCTTTGGCAACTTCGGCCCGCTCCCGGATCATGCCTCACACAACGGTGCGCCTCCTTGGGGGAACTCTTGGGAGGTACGTTCCGATCCATCCACCCTTCCCTAGCACCTCATATCAACGCTGTCCTCATGACACATTGACTCTCTCTAGTCCCAAGTCAACGGTACCGCGTACACCGGCGCTAGAATCCCTTTGCCCACCTCCGCCGTTTCTCCCGTCTCCACGCCGTTGCAAATCAACGTGGAGCCGCCTTCGACCCCGAGCGGTTCAAAGTCCCAGTCACGTTCCCAGCTGAGCGCAACCCAGTACAAGTCTCAGAAATCCGTCGTTTCCGTTGCTGAGAGCTCTTCCCGTGAAACAGTCACTGGACGTGTGCGTCTCGCTGGCCCCACTGTGTGGTATCCGACTGACCTTCCTTTCTCCATCAGCAAGCCAAGGCTTCGAGCAAGGGCCCGACAGTGCGCAGCACCGCTCCAGAGGAGTTGCTCATGTCACCTTCTCGACGGTCCCGTGCCGGTTCCAAGTCACAATCTCAGTCCCGTGTCGCCGCTGATTACCCACCTTTACCACCTAGCACCTTGTTGAGTCCGTCTGGACGGACCAGTCTGCTCCCGACTTCCCCCCGTTCACATCACCGTGCACCCAGCATATCTCCCTCTGATTCACCAAGCCAAGCGCCATTGAAAGCGATGCGTAAGGTTATCGAGAGAGAAGAGAGAGAGAAGCTCCGTGTATCCGCCAGCATGTCCCAAGTGAACGATGACAGTGCCGCGTCGAAACGCGGAAGCCCTACAATTATTCCCGCGACTCCCATGTCACCTTCGCATCAGAGCAGACCCTTCTCACCCTACCGTCATGCCCCAACGAACGAGGATCTTCTCCACGCCGCAGCTGCCGCGGCCATCCAGCAGAAGGCGTCTTCTCAGGTTGGCTCCCATGTCGCTTCGCAGGTTCACTCGCAGGTGAATGGTGGTGGAAGCAAGATCTCGCATGCTTCGCACCACACACGCGTAACTCAGCAGTCTCAGCATACCCAATTGACACAGCGCACTCACCAAACTCGCCAAACTCGGTCTCAGCGCTCCCAAGCTGGGGTCGACGAAGACGGGGCAGCTACCCCAACACCCTCGCGTCCACCTTCGCCCTCTTTCTCACTGAACGCAGCTGAAGAGGAGATGGTCGCCCAGGCTCTTGCGGCGCGTGGTGCTGGTGATCGCACTTCATACGCGCCGAGCACTTTGGAACCTGAGATCGTCAACTCTCACTTCCATGACATGGACTTGTGCATCCTTCTCCACCAGATGGATGATTTCAGTACGCATGAGGTTGTTAAGAAGGCACTCCGGAAAGCCGTTCGACAGCGCGTCAAGAAGCTGGGAATGAAGTCTGATGCCGAGGTATCCATGCTTGCTGTCGCTCCAGAGTCTTTAACGCTGATTTCATAACAGTCGATAAAACAGTACCGCAAGTCGTTTCATGATCATGACCCTAGTGTCCACCTCGACGGGGATTGGGAACCTACAATTCCGGTATGTGTTTCTTGAACTATGCATGTACGTCAATGAATTGACCCCCTTGTTCAGCAGCAGCCTCCCGAATGGGCCAAGGAATTGATCAATGGAATGATCAAGATGCATGAGCGTCTTGACGTCTTGAGTCCTCAGTCCTTCAATGCATCTATACCACCCCGTAGTCAGCAGTCTTATGCTGAATCTTCCGACTCACGTCAGCAGTACCGTGGCGGAGATACCGAGTACACTGAAGGTGATCAATATGGACAGACGCCCCGCACGCAGACTGTCAACATCAACACACAAGTGACAGGCACAATGGCAGAGTCGATGTACCAGGCTAACGAGACTGAAATAGTTGGTGAGTGTCGATAAGCTAGTCCATGAGGTGCATTCTTACATTGATTACCGTATAGACGATGAGTATACCACTGGCGAGAACAGTACCCAACGATTCGGAGTACCGACACTCACAGAAACGCGCGAATATCTGAATGCGGATCGTGATGATTCTCCTGGGCAACAATTCCTCGAAGAGGAGTTGTACAAACTGAGAGTGAAACCCGGAGGAAGTCAGTCCGCGGTCACTCACAAGACATGGGAAGTTGCTCGAGACGATCAAGATGAGTATGAGGAAGGACATGGTGCATTTACCGAATCTGGTCTCCCAGAAATTCCAGACGGTGGTAACTATACCGAACGTCGAGGCCCATCTCCTCCCTTGCCACCTCTTCCGCAAGAAACAAATAGACGGGAACTTATTCCCTCACAAAACTCGCAGCTGTGGAACCCTGGACACGAAGCTAATGAAGCAACGATGCCGCCGCCGTGGCAACGCATTCACCAACGATTACTCAGTTGGGCTATCATCTGGCCGATGAGCGAAATTGACGCAGCCCTCGCGAGCACCACTCGAGGACAACAGGTCGATGAGGTCGCGCTGAGCATTTGGTCAACGCAAACATATAAGCGCTACGTAAGGAGCCGGATGACGGATGTTCCTGGAGGCAAGGTGGATAGATTGTTCGTACCCCCCAACATGGCTGATGCTATTAGCACTGCCGTGTTCAATGGACGACATGGAGACGCATGTGGCATGTTGAGGGAACTGTGGGCGCCGTTCGGGTTCGATGGTGCTCCGCGGTTGATTGTTGTGCTTGCAAAGCATCGCTCGGATGAGAACCACTGGGTCGTACATAGGCGAGTAACCTATTCCCTGGACCCGTGGAATTTTTGCAGCTAACCTTTGTCTTACAGATTCTCCCTGCCAGACGGCGCATTGACCACATACGATTCATACCCCGAGCGAACGCTACCTGACGGCCGGGTGAGTACTTTTTTGGATACCTTTGTGGACCTGCTGACTCTATGTTAGCCCCTTGGGTGGTGGTTCGCAATCCGAGTGGCATGGCCAGGCGCAATCTACGCCAACCCAGACCACCTCATGCAAAAGATGGTCCGCCTCCACCGACCGATGCAGCTCAACATTGACAACTCGGTCGCTGCCGCCGGCATCTGGCGCAACGTGCTGATGGGCTCGCGGGCCGAGCGCAGCTTAGACCTCGAACGTCTCCGGGACCTCATCAATACGGAAGTAAAGAACCTACGACAAAGAAAACTGCAAGGGAAACTGTCCATCAGTTCACCCAAGCCGCACTATGAAGACATGTAAGACAGACGAGTGGACGACTTTTTTTCTTTCTCTTCTTTTATTATTTCTTCTTTCTATGTTCTACTCCGTATGAATCTGATGTTGTATGTACGAGCCATGACATGATTTGATCCCCTTAAGCTTGCTTTTTACCCTTTTACTTTATACGTTGATTGTTCGCCTTGCTGATCCTATGATGTGGGCGTGGAGGATGTTTGATAGTTACATGTAGTACTCGTACTTACGGTGAAAATAAAACGAAGTTGGACTGCTCTGACGAAGTTGTGATCGGCGCGTGAAAGAAAATTCAGAGTCCTCCGAAGAGAGCCGTTGAACTCTAAGAAGTGTCTCGAGTATCATTCAGTGGACTCGCTCGTTGCGCGTTTCTTCAAGATGATGATCGGGAAAAGCATACCAGAATACATATTCATCAGAGCTGCAATTGCGACACTTCGGCTCATTGCTCCGCTCAGCGTGTTCTTTGTAGCGTGGATGCTCCTAGCACCCGCGCACGCTCCCGCTTGCTCTGGCCCGAATTGTGCGCTCTTCTATTCCTGTTTGCAGACGTACGCATCTTTGGAGGCTGCCTTCTTCGTGTTCGTTTACCTTCCGAGACGATACCATCTCCAGAAGGTATGTCCGTTCTTTGACCCGGTCACCGCAGCATCCAGGTTTTGACACATCGTTTTGCAATATTGTTAGGCGGCGAATCACCCGACACTGTCCCGTGAAGAACGCCAAGCGCTCCTCCAGCGATGTTCCGAATACCCCGTCTCACCTGATTACCCGTCCGGGTGGTTCTTTCGATCTCAGAGTTTCCAGAGAAAGAATGTACTTGAATGGCTTTTATGGGCTTTTTTTTCGACGTCAATGGACACGAGTTGGGAAGAGTGGGAAGACGAGATCGTCGAGTACCTGGCCACCGTTGAGAACATCCACGGGCAAGCGCTGCCGGACGGCTACAACCAAAATACCCCGTGCATGAGGTTGACGCTCGATCCCGTCCCCATGTTGCATCGGCCATTGCTGTGGTATCTGGTAAGTCTGGCGTGTAACATGCAAGTGGGCGCATAGTGACATCCATTGGGACAATTTTCAGATCGTCGGCGCTGTCGATTTCATGGTTTGTCTTAGATTGTATTTGCTCGGATTTCGTCACTACAGCGACAAGAGATTATTCCATTCATTCCCACTTCGTCCGTTCACTCTCTTGTCGCGATCTTCCAACATAGAAGGTCTCTCGTATTGGTATCGGCCCCACCGCTCACTCAACGAGAATCCAATACTATTCCTTCATGGAATCGGTGTACGTATTATCTCGTTTCCAAGCACAGAGCCGTCCATTTCTCTCCCTCATGCTGATGCATATTCATAGATCGGATTATACCTATACTCATCTTTCCTCGCAGACCTTGCATCACACCATCCGGACGTTGGTATCATCGTCCCCGAATTCCTCTCTATCAGTTCCCGAATCACGTCCCCGCCACTCTCACGCAATGCCACTCTCACCGCGATTAGACAAATTCTCGATACCCACTCTCTACGATCCGTCGTCATCGCTGCCCACTCGTTTGGTACGGTCATCACCGCTCAAATTTTCCGCTGCCCACACCTCGCTCCACGAGTTGCAGCGACACTCTTGGTAGATCCGATTCCTTTTTTACTCCACCTCCCCGACGTGGCGTATAATTTTGTGTACCGATCACCTCGGAGCGCCAACGAGTGGATGCTATGGTACTTTGCGAGTCGGGATGCAGACGTGTCGCGAACGCTTTCGCGCCATTTCTTTTGGGCTGAGAATATCCTTTGGAAAGAAGATATCCAGGACAAGGTATTGACGGTCGCACTGAGCGGGCAAGATCAGATTGTCAACGTAAAGGCTGTGAGAAAGTATCTGACGGGAGAGGATGAAGAAGGAATGGATTGGAGAAGGGGCAGGTTGGAGGTGCTCTGTTATCCTGAACTGGATCATGCGATGATTTTTAATACTAGGAAGAGGTGGAGAGGGTTGACCCATGTCTTGGATAGGTTCGTTCGCGAGCTCAACGAGCCTACTTCACCCAGTAGTCCGAGTAGCTAGAGCTGCATATGTGAACGAGTTCAATAATTATAACGATAAGTTAGACATGTACATTGGTAGATTGCTGAATAGGAGGCGAGCCGTCACTTCATCTATGGTTGGATGACACTCAATGGTCCTCGTAGGAAGTTACGATGTGGGGCAGTGTACATAGTTCACATCTCACAAACGAGGCACGTCGAGCGACGATGGCGCGCTGGGGGCGCTGACTCCCGGAACGCACCGAGATGAGATGGAGACGGGAAGATCGTCCCAGGAAACAACCGGTCTCACAATTAGATCATGTTCACAGATACGCAAGTCATCTGGCTCAACTGTTTGCACTTCCTCCTGAAGTGTCTGCGTCTTCGGTCAAGGACGGCATGCATAGCTGAGGCTACTTGGTCACAGCAGCAACCCCGGTCTCAGCGGCGTGCATCAGTCTGACGCTCCCCGATGCCTTGGGCGTCGATATCGCCCAACTGACCGTGACGACGGAGTTGCTGAACTCCCTCAAGACAGACGCGGCTTCGGAAGCAGCTTTCGATACGTCGACGTCTCCGAGGATTCGGACGGCCACGTGAGTGTTTCACAGGGAGGGGGTTCATCGCCGTCGTATTGGTGATATGTTCGAAAGTTCACGATCGGTACGAGGCCAGAGGAGTGGACGCTCGGTTGGCCCATGCCGAGTGGGGACATCTCGGGGAGACGTATGGCAATGTCATGTTTGATGGGATGAGAGGACGGAGTGCGTCCCAGACTAGTTGAGAGTAACGAGTTCTAGAACGATTCCAGAAGTTCTATAATATCGGCCTCGAAATGTCCGAGGTGAAAGATGAGAGGCATGGCTCGCCTAGGACTCTGACCCGCAATCGTCTGAAATTTTCAAAAGTAACCACTATTCTTGGCCCCTACCGAAATGAGGTGGGCCTACGACCAGAATCCCAAGGACAGTTGTTTCTGCCTTGCCCCCTCTACCGTAGGTTAAGTAGCCATGAATGCGATTGGAATGCAAAAGATGTACCAACCTCTCCCTCGGACGCACAAACCCGCGGAACTACGCAGTGGGTGATTGACCTGCAGCTCATGTCGCTATCTCCCAAGATCCTGCATACTCTCTGCCAGCGAGTCAACGAGATCTGTTTCGGAAATCGTAGATTGCATCGTAGATGTATTCTCCAAGATCTAGCACAATATATCATGCCATGTGTTACGCGAGATCCCTTGACTTACGTTGTATAAGAGGTCTGCGTCACGGTTCAGAGCATCGCGGACGCGTTCTGACCGATCTTTGGACCATTTCTGATGGTTTCTCCTCGCAGCATGTTTAACACGGACGTGTTTATTACTACTGGACCGAGCTTTGGTGGGATTGGACTTGCGATCAGTTTGGCTTCCCATAGGTGTTGAGAGAAGTTGACGATTTGCTTAGTCAGCTTGGTGTCTCGGGAGGGAGTGGATCATTGCCTTTGTCTTGCCGACCAACTCGACGCGGTACGAATCGAACCACTCACGACCTAGCGAGATTGACAACAAATGGCGGACACTCCTACTCTGAGCGTGACTTTGCTCGGTGCTGGTCAGGAGGTCGGACGTTCTTGTTGTGTACTCCAATACAGAGGAAAAACTATAGTCTGTGATGCCGGGATTCACCCTGCATACAGCGGAATGGCATCCCTCCCATTCGTTGACGAGCTTGACTGGAGCACGGTGGATGCCATTTTGGTTACGCAGTACGTCGTGGATTGGCGTCCAAGTCAGACACTAATTCTTGGCGCGCGTAGCTTTCATCTCGACCATGCCGCTGCGTTGACCTACATCATGGAAAAGGTTGGCTTGGACATGTCATTCATGTCTCACGCCAGTTAACCTCTCTGCAGACCAACTTCAAGGATGGTAAAGGCAGAGTATACATGACACATCCAACAAAAGCTGTACACAAATTCATGATGCAAGACTTTGTTCGCATGAGGTTTGTTGTCTGCCTATGCTCGTCATGGAGCTCGCGTTTATTGTCAACAATGCAGTTCCTCGTCGTCTGATGCCTTGTTCACACCGTTAGAACTGTCCATGTCGCTCTCTTCCATCATCCCAGTTTCGGCACACCAGCTAATTACACCGTGTCCCGGTGTTTCTTTCACGCCATATCACGCAGGACATGTACTGGGAGCTTGTATGTACTTGATTGATATTGCAGGCCTTAAAATTCTCTATACTGGCGACTACTCTCGCGAAGAGGATCGTCATCTCGTGAAAGCAGAGGTTCCTCCAGTCCGACCAGACGTACTCATCGTCGAGAGCACATATGGAGTACAAAGTTTGGAAGGAAGAGAGGAAAAGGAACTGCGCTTTACAAGCCTGGTACACTCCACCATCAGGCGTGGAGGACACGTTTTGCTACCCGCATTCGCTCTGGGCAGAGCACAAGAGTTACTTCTCATTCTAGATGAATACTGGAAAAAGCACCCCGACCTTCACAATGTCCCTATATACTACGCGTCAAGCCTTGCAAGAAAATGTATGGCGGTTTACCAAACCTACATACACACGATGAACGCAAACATTCGATCGAGGTTTGCAAAACGAGATAATCCATTCGTTTTCAAGTAAGTCTTGTTCGTCAGGACCTCATCGCACCATGCTATAACTTTCGTAGACATATCTCTAACCTTCCTCAACCACGAGGGTGGGAACGAAAAATAGCCGAAGGACCGCCGTGTGTTGTGCTTGCTAGTCCGGGTTTCCTGCAATCAGGACCTAGTCGCGAGCTACTCGAACTATGGGCCCCGGATCCGAGGAACGGTCTTATTATCACCGGATACTCCATCGAAGGCACACTTGCTCGGGTGAGTGGTAGTTGGAATGGAACTAATTTTCATTGTCTTGCTCGTCCGTTGTGTATTATATCGTCGAAATGTCACATATTTTTCACCTCCGTGCCCGAAGAACCCCAGCTTATCATTGATTCACAACTGTTTAGGATATTATGACGGAACCTGAAGAGATCATCTCTCTAAAAGGACACTCAATCCCGCGTAAAATTTCGGTGGATTACATCTCCTTCAGTGCCCACGTCGACTATTCGCAAAATTCTGAGTTCATCGAGCAAGTCAAGGCGCAACATGTGGTGAGTGGTGATCTAGACATCCGCGCCATCGATAGTGAACCATTTGTGAACCTCCAGGTCCTCGTTCACGGAGAACTGACTGCAATGGGACGCCTGCGTGCTGCCATGACGGCTCGGTATAAGGATCGCGACGAAGACGTCAAAATCCATACTCCACGAAACCTAGAAACACTTGAACTGACATTCCGCGGCGAGCGTGTTGCAAAAGTGGGTTAGGACCAATGATTATCTTCCTCGCTTGACAGTGCACCGAAACAGGCTATTGGTACGTTGGCATCGAAAACGCCGCAGGAGGGAGATATTGTCTCTGGTCTACTTGTATCAAAAGATTATTCGTATACGCTTCTTGACCCGCGAGACCTCCGAGATTTTACCGGACTATCAACGACGATCGTGACACAGAGGCAGAGAGTTGTAATTGGTGTTGGCTGGGACTTGGTGAGGTGGCATTTAGAGGGAATGTATGGCAGCGTGGAAGAAGGCTTGGACAAAAATGGTATCCCCGCGATGAGGGTGGGTTTGTTCAGTCCAAGTAACGCTGCTTCTAAAACAAGTTCTAGGTTATGGGCGTGGTCGACGTGAAACATACGGGCGAACATGAATTAACGCTGGAATGGGATTCAGGGGCGAGCAACGATATGATTGCCGATTCCACGCTAGCCTTGATTACAGGGATTGACAAGAGTCCGGCATCCGTGAAGCGTACGTGTCAGACATACTACCTGCTTCTATCGATGACGACCATTTGGTTTCGGCTTAGTTACCACTCAAGCATGCTCGCATCGACACCCTCATGCTGACTCCCACTCAGAGTCGTCATACACCCGAATACAACACCTTGCCTGGTTTTTCGAAGCGCATTTTGGGGAGGTGGAACTTCACATGCCTGCGGAAACCGACCAAGATGAGCAAGGGCACGAACAAGGAGAAGACACAGACCACGACCCAGCATTGATGGTCCGCGTCGACGATGCTGACGCATACATCAATCTCGTCTCTTTGGTATGCTTTTGGCGTGTCGGGTTGTCCACGCTAATAGTGATACTGGTCCGCCTTTAGATCGTATCTAGTTCGAACGAAGCTCTGAAGAAACGTGTCGAGGCCGTGCTGGATATGGCAGTAACGACCGTTAGTTCGCTCACTGAATCTTTCCAATCGGGCGCATCCCTACTGCAGGAAGATGCTGCGGTTGGAAGGGAAACCGATCAACAGGACGAGCTGTCATCCATGGCAGACCGCTCCACTGCCCAAGAATCGAGACTGCTTCATGATGAAACGTCGAAGTCGAATGTGATGGACGT
Source organism: Porphyrellus cyaneotinctus (assembly GCA_038091315.1). Lineage (NCBI taxonomy): Eukaryota > Fungi > Basidiomycota > Agaricomycetes > Boletales > Boletaceae > Porphyrellus > Porphyrellus cyaneotinctus. Next base: position 4,068 of record JBBPOF010000670.1, on the reverse strand, counting down.
GGTTGAGGAAAAAGATTGATGCGTGCTGCGGTGGGTTATACTTTGACCTTGGGTAGTCATCTCGGTGCTGTATCTTGTTATTTCGTGTAGCTGAGGAGAAAATGCAAAGCCGTCTACTGTCAGGAGCTAATTTGCTGCGAAAAGTAAAATGGATTGTAGAATTACCGAAATGATGTTTGGGTCTACAAGTCAACATATTTGATTTCAATTGCCAAGCTTGCGACCTGCCTGTAACAGGTTCTTACGCTTCATGGGCAACGCCATATAAACCTATCTATTGCCTACGGAAAGTTGAGTTCCTAGCACTTTGTAGGTAGAATATAATCATTTGGCAATTTACGGTACCTATGTCCCATGGATTGTGAAATTAGTGTGGGTCTTCGAAGGCATTACATTCAAATAGATTGCCTGTGCCATCCGTCCATTTCCTGTACTGACCAACCTTCGTCAGGTCCGTACATACGTGTGATGCAAGTCTGACAGCTCAGAGACTTTCCATACAAGGTATGTTTTTGGCACACCAACTCAGGCGAAAACTCGAGCAGCCAACCAAATGGACACAGAGTCTGGCATCACCCTTGTCCTTCCATCCCTCCGTGCCACCAAAGCCGCTAATGCAGGGAAAAAGTTCAAGTCCAAACAGTCCAGCGTAGACCTCGAGCGGCAACCTAAAATTCCGAGACGCATCAAACTCAAGCCACTCAGGGGAGGTGTTGACCGGGTTGGTTACCCAAATCAAAAAGTGGGGGCGTGGTCTGGGTTGGGTTTTTGTTTGACGGTATCGCTGATGACTGGGTAGGAAAGACGACCATACAGGTTGTAGACCCGGCGCAGTACCTGGGTATACGGACGTGATCAAGGGCCCGATGGGCTTTGGTACGATCACTGTCAAGGTCGCCAAGGGTAAATATCGTTCCCTCCAATGAAGAGTTCGCGTTGCGTCATGACTGATCCCGTTTCAAACGCTGGTTCATCCACAGAACGAGTGCGAAGACATTCGATCCGAATACGAGATAGACTGGAACATTGACATCAAATAAGACGATGAAGCTTCTACATCACAGCTGTCGGTGAACATCGACGACGACTTATCTACACCGAGAGACTTGGATGGGAGTCTGGCAGCCGGGAGTCGTGCGCGATCGATGACGCCTGCTCTAGGACAGGCGCCAACACTTGGGTCGGGAAGGAGAGACCCTAGTATATGAAGCATACACAAACAGCACTGTTGGAAGAATTGGATGCAGAAGGGAGGATGCCCGGGGCCGAGGATAGGGTGGGGGCATTTCCGGCTGGGAGCGATTAGGCAGAGCTGATGATCGTGCTAAAAATCTAAAAGGTTTTGCTCATTCATCTTCTCATACCCTCTCCAGAGGGCACTCAACATCCATCCACCTATACCTCTCTTCCAATCGTCCAACTCCCATTTTATTTATCCTATTGAACCTTCTCCCACGGCCTGCCCTACCTCCGGCACGTCAACCCGCCCCCCTAAAAGTGCCGACGCTGCACCATTGTACGAAACGCGCCGGCACGTTCACGAGCCAAAGACAGGGAAGCCGAGGCGACGATGCCAAGACAAGTTAGAAAGTCACGCCAGACACGGGACCCACGGACTATGGCACCTTTGCAGCCTTGGCGAGCTGGCCGCCGCTGCGGCGGGTTCGGACGCGGGTACCGCGGTGGGGGATGAGCACTGCAGAGTACATGTATGGGTCCGAAAGCGACTTTTCGCGACGATACGGTCGACGGTGGAGCAGCATCGTCCCGCGAAGCGCGAGGATGAGCCAGGCAATGCGCATACAGACAAGATTGAAGCAGACGAACGCGCGGATTATCTGAGGAGACGTCGTCTATGGTGATGTGGACGGGTACGTGTACGTTAGCACTGGATGTACTTTGGAAAGAGTTAGAGAATCCCCACTAGCAGCACGATGTCTTCCGGACGCTTGGGACACAAGGCATCATGTTTTCAAATGTTTGGCTACAAGGCTAGTCTAAGTTTAATGATTTGTTTTTTTCAAGGATGCCGGGCGGCATTCAGTTTAGTTCGGTTCATAGCCCGGCAATCCTCGTCACTTGCAAGAACCCACATGCCACGAGTGGCGCATATATATAAATTCATGCGTTATCCCAGGGAACGACATGAATTTGTGTGGTGCAGCAGAGAGTGCTGTGGTCACCGGCGCAATATTCTGCTGCACATAGCACGCTGGACTACGCTCAAAGGTTTAGATTGGGCACGCGACCTGGCCCATCAGTAGGGCGGAAAGTGGTCAGGGCTGGCCAAGAAATCGACCCTTAATTTCCTTTCTAGCCAGAGCCCACAAATAGCCTCGGCCGCATCCTTCAAGCGATAACGTTAAAACTAGTTTTGGGTTCAGGTCATGTACCTCAATATGCCTACTTGCAAGTGCAGGGATTTCTGATTTAGGTGTTCGACGCTGTTCGTAACCTCGAGGTCACAACCCGCCTTAGACATGCACCCTTTCAGCTCTCTGACGTTCGTCCTCTTTGCTGTTTTGTCTGTCGTCTGCGCGAACGGAAGCTCGCCGCGACCTCGCCGATGTTCGGAGACGAACAATGCGAACGTGCGTTTGCCCCGCCCTAGTACCCCCACTTGACATGGACGCCTGACGAGACAAACCAAAGTCGATTGCAGAGGAGCTGCAGTCTAAATTCTGGGACGGTGATTCAGGCTCATATATGGGCGGCGAGCTTTGGACCGACGCCGTAGGTACAATAATATCTGTTCCATCTCGACGTCTGAGTGTCCGCATCAATAGAATACCTTGGAGGACTTGCACAATCTCATGCTCTTGGCCAACTCCGACACCTACAGAAATATCGCGGAAAATTCGTACATTGGACGGGCAGCTTTGGATCCTTCCACAAACTGGGACATATTCTTCGACGGGAGTTATGATGACGCCCAGGTATTTGCCACTCTCTTAACCCGACGGAGTGTGATGGCAAACGACTTTCTGCAGTGGGTTATACTTGCATTGTGGAAGATTAGCGACTACAAGACTGCTCGTGGCGAGGATTGCAGTCGCTATATGGTTAGGGATGTCTATCATTTGTCGAATTCTATCTCATTCTCTGAATAGTCCAGTTCTCTCAAAATATATGATATGGTTGCAGGACAGTGGGATAACACTTGTGGAGGCGGAGGTATGTTTTCACCTGCCGCTCGTTCGTTCCTGTTGATTGACTTGCTGTTAGTCTGGTGGTCGAGTGCTCACAAGTACAAGAACGCGGTCACCAACGAGCTGTTTCTTTTGACGTCAGCCGAAGCTTATCTCAGGACCAGAGATAAGACTTACCTTCAGAATGCTTTCATGGCGAGTCGTTTCATTTCTTTCTACTGTTTCAACGACCGTTTACCAATCTGACCAGGAATACGAATGGTGTATGTCTTTGACCAAATGGCCTTGACACTCACGATCATACTCTTCTATAGTGTTGAATTCCGGCATGCAAGGACCAGACGGATTGTTTAACGATGGATTAGATCTCAGCACATGCAAGAACAATGGCGCGGTATGTCCCAGCAGACATGCTTATGTCTGCTATGTTTATCGTCACATCACATTACACCCATAGACCACGTGGATGTACAATCAAGTCTGTCCTTTTTACCCTGGACATAATCGTATCTGACTCTCTTCCCTTTTCTGTCAGGCCGTTATCGCGTCTGGACTCGGCGCACTCTACGTTGCCGATGGCTCCTCAAACAAGACGTTTTTAGCGCAAGCACAAGTCAGCTTAAATGCAACGATGCATTTGCTCACCTCCAATGGCGTACTCAAAGAATCATGCGACGACGCCAAAGCTGGTGGCTCTGTCTGTGACAAGGACCAGGTCTCTTCCTCACGCATGTTCGTCTCGTGTATTATGCTGAATCCTTTCTCCCCACAGCAACTATTCAAGGTGAGACCAACGTGTCTGCTTTTTACGCGTCATATCCCCGTAACACGCGCTCAACGTGCACAACGATTCCAAGGGCTTGTGGATGAAACACGTCCAATACTTTTTGGATTCGGCCAACGACGCATCGTTGGTGGA
>JBBPOF010000669.1:0-18585 GCA_038091315.1 Porphyrellus cyaneotinctus | reverse complement strand
CCATAAGCAATCTGTTACAATGCTGATGCACATACCGAACACCTAGACCACTTGCGCCGTGATATGTGGTCCGGGAACATTCAGAGTTGAGGATTACGATTACGACAAACTCTTTTCAACCCCCGGTATTGACATGCTTTGTGTCTTCGGAAATGGAATATACCCTGGGATAACTGACTTGGAGGCCGATGACGAGGATGATTCGAGTGTCCAGGTTGACTCTGGTCTGCCTCAAGATGCCTCATCACCAGTGGAGACCATAGTAACCGCCGATGAAAATCCTACTGAGGATGTGCCAGACCAAGAGGTGGACCTTGTCCTCGACCTTGAGGAGCAGCTCGAGAGGCTTATCATCAGCAATACCAGTGACGTGCCCAGCAGTCCCAGCTCTTTCTTTTCCGACTCCTCCATGCCACCCATTCCAAGTGGTCCCAGAATTCGTGCTGACGACTTCCTCCTTGTTGAGGGGAAATATATCCACAAATCTTCGTTCTGCCAGATTTTTTTCAACAGTACATTCAAGGCCAAGTCCCTTGACCGTTTGCGGCGTGTTAGAGGGTTCACATCTGTCGGCAAGCAGTTCACTATGGGGGGTTACCAATGGACGATACAGAGCTTACCTTTGTTTCTGGGAGTCCATTCCTCGGCCTCATTCGTTTCAACGACCAAACAGCTGCGCTTGCTTTGTTTCGCTCAACATCCATCATCGAAAATGGTGTGTCACGGACAACCATCAACGTGAAGACTCTCCTCTCTCCTGTTGCAAAGGTGAAAGTTAATGGTGATGTCCTGCTGCTTCGTCCATCAACGGACTCAGATACCGCGGAAAATTCTTGGGTTTGGACTGGCGCTTTCCTCAAGTCCCTATCGCTGGTTGCTAATGCGAATGTTTCGACTCAAAAGGTCATCGAGTTAAGCATGCACGGTGCTCTCATCGAGCCTGTCAATCCAACCATTGTCATGGCCTCACAGCACCTACCCATTGAGCATCGCGCAGAGATCAACTCGTGGGATATCACCTGGTCGTTGAAAGAGGATGTACTTGAAGCTGCGATAACAAGCATTTGGAAGCGACTGAGCGATCTCAAAGTGCCGATTTCGAACATTACCTTGTTGAGCAGCGGGTATGATGGTTTTCCATATTCAAAAGAGAACGGTACGTGATTTATTAGATGTCATGTCATATCTTAATCCCAGTACACTCTAGGAACTCCGGCACTCCTTTGCTTGGAAGCAACACAAGCGCTGTCCGAGGCAAATGTGACCAACCGCGAGGTGCTGTGTACACTTTGCCACAAGGCGACGAGCAATCTGCGATCCCACATGGGAGGACACATTCTGCGCTCGATCCATGGAGTCTCAGACGAGTTAGCAAGGCCGGTGGGCGAGCTTTTACCTTGTGGGTTCTGTGGCAGCTCGGGTAACCCAGATTGCGCTGTCAAGCTGAAGAAGACGAAACGATCAACGGAAGTCATCACAGATTGTCCCCACAAAGTGACATTCAAGTATGGGTTTGCAGAGAAAGGGTCAGACTCACACCCGTGCCGCAATGTCCCCATTATCTGCTTGCTCTGTCCTCATCGCGAGAGAGAGACAGATGCCAAGGCTGCTGTCTGGAGATACAACATGGAGCAGCATCTGAACATTGCACACCCAGAATACACGCATCCTGGGAAGGCACTGGGTTTACCTCTCCCGACAGACATGATTTGCACTGTTGCTATCACAGTTCTGGAAGAAAAGAAATTTGGCATTCCTACTTGTCCTAGCCATGATAGCCTATTCAGAACATCAAACCATGGGAGTGCCCAGTTGCCGGCGACTACGTCCTCAGGTCAAAAGCGACAAGCTGATGCTGGACATTTCAGACTCATTATCTCCTCATCCAATGGCTCGAAACGTGCTCGCATCGTCCTATGACCGTCTTTTGTTACATTCTCTGCAGCACGGTCGTTTTTTCTTTGGTGTTTGCTCTTTTGTCGCTCTTTTGTCGCTCTCCAGGTTGTGCGGGTGCAGTTACGGGGTCCTGTCACACCAGCTTGTCTCGTTTGTGATCGAAATCCAAATAGTATATATTGCGTGACAATTATACTAAATCTGTCGTGATCGTCACTGTGACGGGGTGGTGGTCCCCCCCAAAGAAACTGCGGGTCGGTGTCAGAACGGCGTGCTTCGCACGCCTCTTGACTTGAAGTACGGGGAACTGATGAAGAAAGCGCGCAATTATTGATACGGCTGACTAAGACAATACCCCCTCTACTAGTATTGGAGCACCGACTCCTATTACGTTCACTTTCTGGGTTCCTGGGGTCATTCTACTGCACCGGGTTTGTCTCGTTATGCATGTTACTCATACTGGCAACCACACGAACAGAATGGACGATAGCCTACCAATTTCAGGAGTGCGGCATATCTCGAAAACAGCTTTGGCGACCCTTTCCTCGAACTAACGGCAAATTCGTGCCCTGTTCACCGGCTCCCTCTCTACCTCCTTTCATATCTGTTCGAGTTCGTCCCTGATAGCTACGAAAAGGAGATCACAGAAGGGACCTATCTGGATTCAAAGACAAAGCATGAAATCATTAGATCTGTCATACAGCCATGGTCGTCTATTTCTGTTGTCTGTCGCAACTGGTATGATGCGGCGATGTCAACCCCTTTGCTCTGGAGCCACATCATTCTCCAACCCACGCGATGTTCACTTTCCGATCGTGTCCAGAGGCAGCTTGAACTGAGCAAAAACGTTCCCATAGACATTCGGATTCACACTGGATCCTCATCCACATTTCCACGTCAATCTTGCACTATGCTTCGCATCAAAACTCACGTCGGTTCGACTCACTTTTAACTCAGGCTTTTTCGGGGATAACTACCATCTGAGGAAAGACCTCGTGCCCTTTCATCTCTCGGCTCCTCATCTAGAGGACATCTCCATAACTGGTTTGCGCATCGACTGGGAACAATCCTGGATCTCTTCTGCATCCAACCTTACAATGCTCCAAACTGTGACCCATTGCGGCAAAGGCTGTCCGTCTTGGGCCCAATTCGCCACCATCTTGGATGGCGCCCCACGATTAAAGGTTCTTGTTTTCAAGTACGTGGGTTCTTACATAGATTTCGCATGGATGGATCCAAACTTTGGGAACATGGCGGGGGACGGTCACATGATTCCAATCAAGCTTCTCGATCTCCGAGTGTAATGATGATCCAGTTACTCCGCAGATGTTACATCCCTTCCATCGAAAAGCTGAACATATGTCTTTCCCGTGACTTCCTTGACCCGATTGAAGAGGAACATGAAGATGTAGATGCACTCGTCACACAATTCGTGGTGCCGTTTGCAGTCACCGGGCCTCCCTGGGAACACGGTCAACCTTCATGCATCCAAGAGCAGTCTCGCAGCTTGGTTTCAGGCGTTCAACACCTCTATCTCGATTGCCCTCGTCTCACTGGCACCACTAGATGCATTGACACACTATTTACCCATCTGAACGAGGTCACGTCCCTCGCACTTGACTTCTACCCCCAGGCTCCGTTTGTGGATTCCGACGGGGCGACTGTGATGTCAAGCTGCCGCGGCTTACAAAGCTCTCTATCCGGAGATCGTCAGCATATGATGACTTCTCCTATCAGGACCTTCGATGCATTTGCACCCTTGCATGGCATAGAAAACGTATTGGTGTACCTCTGAAAGCACTGCTCATCCTGACAGGTCAGAGACATGTAAAACGTCGTTCCGATGACTGCTTGTTATGGCTCCAAGAGAATCTGGAGACATTTCGCTTCACTTCAGATTTTCATGAATGGTATTGCTTAGCTGAAGTAGATGGATTGGTATATCGATAGATGTATCTGCAAAAAAGTCACTTCTTTGGCGCCGAGCGACGACGAGCTTAGCCAGGACTTGAGCACGCCCCACTGAAGGGCCGATTATGTATGAAATATGGTTGCTATTGTACTACAATTTGAGTGTTTCGGAACGGCCTCGTGTTGCACGCCAGCCTGAGTGACGCCATAGACTCGAAAGCTTCCTATTTTGTCCACACAAGATGCCGCTCCGCTCCTGCACGCTCCGTGCCTCACCGGTCACGTAGGTGCACGGGGTCCGATTTATAATATTGAATGAGATGACATGGTCAGAGTGGGAGACGAACGCTCGGGTTCGAAAGGGCACAGTCGAGGTGGGGCATGAACGCGAGGGCCCAAACGGGCATAGTCAGAGTGGGAGACGAGCGTTCGGGCTCAAAAAGACAGTGGGGGGAGGGGATGAGCGCTCGGGTTGGGAAAGACACGGTCGGGGTGGGAGACGAGCGCCTGGGCTCGAATAGACATGGTCGAGGTGGGTGATGAGCGCTTTGGCTGAAAAAGATGCGGTCTGGGGTGACGAGTGTTCAGGCTCGATGAGATACGGTCGGGATGGGAGATGAGCGCTCGGGCTCGATGAGACACCGTGGGGTGGGGGACGAGCACTTCGGCTCGAAAAGGCACAGTGAGTGGGGGACGAGCGTTCGGGCTCGATTTAAGGTGATGGAGGCGGGAAACGAGCGTTGCGCTCGGATAAACACGGTGGAGGTGGATGACGAGCGTTCGGGCTCGATTTGAGGCGATGAAGGCGGGAAACGAGCGATTGCGCTCGAATAGACATGGTCGGGCTCGAATCGACACATTGGAAGTGGGAGACGAGCGATGGCGCTCGAATGACACGGTAGAGGCGGGAAGTAAGTGTTCGCACTCGATTTGAGACGATGGAAGCGGGAGACGAGTGGAGGCGGACGGCGAGCGTTCGGACTCGGATCGACACATTGGAGTTGAGACGAGCATTGGATTGGTCAGTCACTTCAGGTCATATGTAAGTTATTTATTTATTTGTAAATATATTGTCCAAACAATTGTTTCTGTAGTTTATTGTCCAGATGGTATAGGGGCTACACTTTGCCAGGTGATAGAGACCTTGTCAAGCAAGGTAATTCACTATTTCTGTCCAGCACGCCCGGTTTCAACAAATTCTCCATTCTGCTATTCCGGGTCTGTATGCTACACCTACTCGTTTTGCATGTTACTCATACTGGCCACCCCACGCACAGAATGGACAATAGCCTACCAATTTCAGGAGTGCGGCATGAATGGATCCTCGAAAACAGCTTTGGCGACCCTTTCCTCGAACCAACAGCAAATTCGTGCCCTGTTCACCGGCTCCCTCTCCACCTCCTTTCATATCTGTTCGAGTTCGTCCCTGATAGCTACGAAAAGGAGATCGCAGAAGGGACCTATCTGGATTCAAAGACAAAGCATGAAATCATTAGATCTGTCATACAGCCATGGTCGTCTATTTCTGTTGTCTGTCGCAACTGGTATGATGCGGCGATGTCAACCCCTTTGCTCTGGAGCCACATCATTCTCCAACCCGCGCGATGTTCACTTTCCGATCGTGTCCAGAGGCAGCTCGAACTGAGCAAAAACGTTCCCATAGACATTCGGATTCACACTGGATCCACATTTCCACATCGATCTTGCACTATGCTTCGCACGCAGGTTCATCGCTGGCGGTCCATCTATGTGCATTTCGGCTCATTTAAGCACATGTATGATGTCCTTCATACAATCAGTAACCCATGCGTACAGAGTGCATCCAAACTCACATCGGTTCGACTCGCTTTCAACCCACACTTTTACGAGGATACGTACTACCATCTGAGGGAAGACCTCCAATTTGGAGTCGTGCCCTTTCATTGCTTGGCTCCTCATCTAGAAGATATCTCCATAACTGGAGTGTGCATCGACTGGGAACAATCCTGGATCTCTTCTGCATCCAACCTGACAACGCTCAAAATCGTGACTAACTTGAATCACGAGAAATGCTGTCCGTCCTGGGCCCAATTCGCCACCATCTTGCATGGCGCCCCTCGTTTAAAGGTTCTTGTTTTCGAGAATGTGGATTCTGATCGTCATCGTGGTATAGATCCCGCATGGTTGGATCCAAACTTTGGGAACATGGCGGGGGGAGGTCACACTGGCATGATTCCGATCAAGGTTCTCGATCTCAGACATCTAGATATCAGCCTGCCGAGTGCAATGATGGTCCAGTTATTCCGCAGATGTTACATCCCTTCCGTCGAAAGGCTGAAGATATGTCCTTCCTTTAACTTCCGAATCCTTCATTCGGACAAGGAGGAATACCGAGATGTAGAAGCGCTCGTTACACAGCTCCTCGTACCGTTTGCAGTCACCACACCACCTTCCTGTCACCGCGGTCAACTTTCATGCATCCAAGAGCAGTCTCGCAGCTTGGTTTCAGGCGTTCAGCACCTCTATTTCAAATGCCCTCGTATCATTGGCCCCACTGGATGCATTGACACACTATTCAGCCATCTGAACGAGGCCACGTCCCTCGCACTTGACTTCTACCCCCAGGCCCCGTTTGTGGATCTTTTGTTCACTCCGACGGGGCGACTGTGTGATGTCAAGCTGCCGCGGCTTACAAAGCTCTCCATCCAGGCATGGTATGAACGCTGTCTGGACCTTCGACGCATTTGCGCCCTTGCACGGCACAGAAAACACATTGGTGTACCTCTGAAAACACTGCTCATCCTGAAAGAGAGCCTGAGGGGTGTAGACTCGGAATGTCTCGACGAGTCCTTGTTATGGTTCCAAGAGAATCTAGAGACATTTCGCTTGACTTCAAATTATGTTGAATGGAAACGCTTGGCTGAAGCAGATGGACTGTGATATATTGATAGACGTATCTGCAAAAAAGTCACTTCTTTGGCGCCGAGCGACGACGAGCTTAGCCAGGACTTGAGCACGCCCCACTGAAGGGCCGATTATGTAGGAAATATGGTTACTATCGTAGTACGATTTGAGTGTTCCTTGAGTGACACCTATTTTGTTCACACTCCGAGGGGACTCGAACGCGAACGGCGCCATTTGAGAGGGCCACGGTCCACTGACCCATATTATGACCTGTAATTGCAGGTGGTGATCGATGATCATCAAGTCCACTGCACTGCATTTGTTGCCCGTTACCTGACAAAAAGATTGATGTCGCCAAGCTGACAGATTCTTCTCCCGCCGGAAATCATAATTGAAGCCCAGTGTTTCACGGAGTCCGAGGGGTCTAGACGCCATGCCATATTACCTGCGCGGAACTGAGGTATCCACGCACCCACCATTCAACGTATTGAACGCCCGACCATTGATAACGTCTAATGACTCGATCGGCGAGCTGAACGGTACGAAGAACGAACTATTGCATCATATACATTATGTTCGCCATCTAACCGAAACCTGGAGTTTGATCATCGATCATCGATGACCAGGGACCGAACCGATTAACAAGCTGCCCACCTAGCTACCTAGTCGCAAGCACGAGTCGTAATGTATGTACCAAGCGAACGACGAGCAAAAAAACACAGAGAGTGGATTGAGATACAACGATGAATTCGAATGCGATACACATGCAGGGAATGATGAAAGACAGACAGACGGGGTGAATTGAGAATGCAACAAGGAGTGTGGTATTGGTGTATGTCCGGTGTATGACAGACAGAGGTCTAGACGTCGGAAAGTGGTAGGTAGCGCGAGGGAGTGACGAGGAGGCCAGCGAGGCGGGGTGCTACGTAGGAAATGACAACACAGATGCTGCAGAGATGAGACGACCAAACGTTCATACACACGCCCAAGCGTGTGCGGATGACGCGAGAAATGCTAAGATGCTACAGACGGAAGGGTGCCACGAAAGCTAAAAGAAACGACCATTAGCACGACAATGTTCCCAGAACGATTCAACTCACACAATGCATACAAGGTAAACATGAAAGGCGGGTATCAATGCACCACGCCCAGCACTATGCCCATCAACGTGCCAGCGATGAGCGCCGCAACGAATGCAGCTCGGATGACTACCTCCCACTGGGCACGTTTCACCGCCGCCGACTCTATCTGTGTCAACGGCGCCGCAAACGCAGGTACGCCCGCCGTAAACGAAGGTATCAACGTCGCAAATGAAAACTTGCGCGTCGGCGGGGTTATCGACACGTCCGAGAACGAACTCTTGTCCCATGACGGAGAGGTGACCGCCAACGTCGCCGTCCCAGTCCCAGTCGCTACCGAGGTGCGTTGGTTACACTTGTACTGCGCGCGCCCGAAAAACTGGCCTAGCATGGGAGATGGTGACGAATGTGGATGTGGATTCGAGGATTCCATGGCGACCGCTGGAAAAGACGTATACGTATACCCCGCTCCCACCCCCCCTCGCAACGGCGCCCCATCACTGACGGCACACGCACCCGTACTGTCCCGCCGCACACCGGGCCTGCCACTCGGCGGCAGCCCGTCAAAGTCGAACCAACATGCGCTCCGTTGACTACGCACCGACCGCGGGGTTTCGCCCAAACTTGGTGTGCTCCCGTTGCCGTACGGATGTGGGATGAATCCCGCCGTAGGGCCGAACTCGAACGCGCTCTTCGTACTACCAGTACTCCGAGAGTTCCGCGTACCCTGTCCAGGATCCACCGCGACAGGGTGACCAGCCAGGGGTGGCGCCCGAATCGCCAATCTACTGGAGCGCGGCTCAGGTCGTAAATACACAGGGTCCAAGTACATCAGCGAGGGCGGGGACAGGCGATACTCGGGTCGATAGAGACACGACGTTGTTGCAGGTCCCTCGGGAGCAGGCACGTCGTCGAAAAATGCAGGCGAGACATCGATATCGACACATCCCGACGGCGCATCTGATTCGCAGGATTCGCACGACGACCGTGTCAGACCTGCGTTTGAACGTCGAGCTTGGGGCTGGGTAGGGGTGACGAAGGAGATGGGGGAATCAAGGGGAGAAGGCATCGAGGAGCCCGCGCCAAGGGATTTTTCCGGTAGGGGCGGCGGTCGACGAGAGGGTAGATAAAGGGTTTGAACGCGGGAGGGTGTTGAACCGGGTGGAATGGGTGACGAGATAGGCATGGGCATCGGCCGCGATATCGTTGGTCGAGAGAGTTCAAACTTGCGCAGCTGCCGGAGGTCGCCGAAGAAGTAGATCATCAGACAAATCTGTCAAAGCCCGCTCAGTCGCCGCCAGTCAACATGTGTCTTACTTACACCCTGTAAACTGGATATCAACACAGTCAAACCGAACCAGAGTCCTGGAAATGCGACCAAACGCATCAGGTAACCGTGAGGGCCAACATTCCAGCGTCCGGTCGTCATCACCAGGGGAAGCACGCCACAGCCAAAGGTGAACACGCAACCGCCAATGATCCCACACACTGCCCGTTGAGACCCCACATTGGTAGATGCAGCGCGGATGAATCGCTTGAGCGACTCCTCGAGCATATTCCGTGCCTCGATCGCCACTTCGGCGAACACGGCAGGGTCTGGATGCACGCTTTGCGAATGCCACAACGAAGGTCGACTATGGTTTTGTGGATGCGGGTGACTCGCATGAAACGGTGCGAGGACGTCCGAGGGAATGTTGAGCTCGTACTCGCCGTTGGGCGTGAAAAACGTCTGTTTGGCGCGCATATAAAACATGGCGAGCGAGGGGTCCGGGGTTGGCGGCAGCGAGTAATTTTGGCGCTGTGTTTTCGACGCAATCTTTTCCTTCTTGTTGACGAGGGACATCTTTTCGCGTTGGACCCAGGCTTGGTAGCGAGTGGTATATTCCTTCAGCCACAGGGTGAAGTAGAGGTTCTCTGGGGCATGCTCGACGTAGAGGAGAAATTCCTCCAGATCCTTGAGGCCTATCGGAGGTAGATGGCGACGTGCGAGTACGTCGTCGAGACGGATATTGAGTACGGGGGTGACAGCACACGACCGGACCTTGCCAATAGCAGGCGGTGGGTTGCACAGACGATACTGGACCGGAACTAGTCAGATGAACTGGGTCCGGGTAGCAAACACGTGGGGACTGACTGGCAACGTGAGGAGGCCTCTCAGAGTGAGTCTGGACGGCGGAGGCTGAGCCATCTAGAAGGGGGGAGAACAATTAAGGATGAGTGGCGCTGGACGAGCAGATAAACTGGCGGTATTCGGGTCATGGGGGGTCGATACCATCTGCCGTAAAGTTCCGCGAGTGTCCCTTGAGCGCTGTCGAGGTTCCAACTCAGACACGTCATGATGGGTCCACATGACTCCCGGTCCCAAAATGAAAGAAAAGAAGCCAATCGCCGCACGACAGATCTGTCCAAGCACATGCCGCACAGTCGGACGGAACCCAACTTCCAAAAGGTCAAAATCGCACCAAAAAAAAAAAAAGAGAGCATCGTTTCCGTGGCATGCGTACACGTACAGGAGTCATATCTACCGGAATCTCTGACGTTCGATGACCGACTTCTGTCTTGAATCCCGCGAGACGCGCCTACAGCACGAAAAGAAATGAAACTCCACAATGAAAAACGCACGAGCGGCGCCACTGACCAATAATACTCCATCACATCACTTTGACCCAATTTTCGCAGGAAATTTTCATCGTGGGTGATGATGATGAGTTGGAAATTCGACCGATTCTTCCGCTCGTTGATGATGCTGTGCAGTTTCACACCCGCTTAGTCACCGACGACCCAAGATCGAAACGCCGCACTTACTCAACCAGACTCTCCGCCAACGCATCAATATTTTCGACATCCAACGCGTTCGTCGGCTCATCCAATGCCAGAATGCCGCAATTCTGCCCGAACGAGTCGGAAAGCGCGAGCCGGATGATGATCGAAGCCAGCATCTTTTGGCCAGCCGAACACCGTCCCCGCATATCCATCTCAACTTGGTCCTTCGTCATAACAACCTAAGCGCGAAGCTTAGCAACTGACTCGCAAGTGTTCGATGAAAGAAGCCCACCCGGTAATTATACGACCGTTTCGAAGCGCCGCCTTCCACGTCGGATCGTATCTTGATGCCATCGATGTCTAGCCAATCCAATTAGCGACCTAATCGGAATTGCGCTCCTTTTTGGCATACCTGTTCCCTGATACGTCTTGTTCCATAGATGTCGCATCGTATCGTTCACTTCCTCCATCTTTAAGCTATGATACTTCATGATCGCGCTAGCAGACGTCAACGCCCTGGCTCGGGATTCGGCAAAGCACAGACGCACTTGTCCAACGCTTTTGCGTACTTTTCCAGGTCGTTGTTTGCCATGTCCGACATCTAATCGTTTTGCTAAGCAGCACAACCATCACAATCACCATCAAACCTCACCTTGACTTTGACAAGCTGATCGGTATACCGCTTGTTGATATCCTTGTATTCCCGCAAGTCCTTCTCCACTTGCTTCAGCGTCTCGTTATGGGAGCTTATCTCACCACCAATGTGAGCATACTACCGGCGCTCCGACGGTCAGCAGCAGCACCTAGGTGCCATTCAAGGAAGACACCAAACCCACCTTACTCTGCATCTCCGTCTCGCGTTGTTTCTCGACTTGGTACCGATCCTCAAAGGTTCGCTTGGCCTTTGCAGCCCCCTCCATGTCGTGCGAGTCGATCTCAGCCTGCGTAGCCTCGATATCCTTGACAACCCTCCGCATCCGAATATTGTCCCGCAGTCTCGAAATCGAGCTCCCGCTCTCGTTGATCTCCCGATCGATTTTGGCGACCGCCTCACGCACGTTCTCAATTTTAATCCCGAGTTCCGTAATCTCCCCTTCATAGTGCTCAATCTTCCCTGTGCACTCTGTCAGCAACTGGGCGCGTTTTTCGCGTACGTAGCTAGGCACCACATCAATGAGCCCCTGAGTCGATAGGAGGGAGGAAAAAAAGATGCCTCACCGATCGACGACCTTGTTGATATTATCGAGCTTATCCACGCTCATGTTCATTTCCTGCGTAGATCGCTGTACTTCCGTCAGCGTCATATTCAATTCTGCCTGAACCTGTTGGTGCTCCTGTTCCACTCGTTGAATGGGACCCTGAGCCTCGGCGAGCCTCCCGTCCAATTCCTAGGGAATTTCGGCGTTAGTCTGAAACGATTGATGGTGACCAACAATGGAACGGAACCTTTAGCTTGACGCCGAGCGCACTAATGTCGTTTGTCATGACGACGATTCGTTCTTCCGTGAGGTTCTTGTCCCTAATTTGATTTGAGAGCGTGTTCTCTTTTTTCTCCATGGAATGAAGGTCGCCTTCATATGTCCGAAGGGATGAGTTCTGACGATCACGCTCAGTCATGATGGCCTGGCGCTCTCGCTCGTTCGCACGACTAGGGTCGAACATCAGTGACTATGCGCAAAGTAGAACGAGCGTGCGCTCACATCTCATTCGAGAGTGCATCCAACTCGGTCTGCACGTCGTCTGCCGTCTTGGTACTCCCTGTCGAACTGAGTTCCTCTTCCAAATTTGCAATTTCGGTCTTGAGGCGCTCGATTTCGGATTGGTTCTTCGTGATGGCCGCGGCATGTTGTTTCAGCGTGGAGATATCCCGGAGGTCCTTCTTGATGTCATTGACCTTTTGTGCGGCCTGTAAATCGGAGGTCGCATCAGGTGAGCTTCGCGAAGCCTATCGTGTGAAGAAAACATATCATGTACCTGTTCGGACTGCTCACTCGCTGAGGGGATCTCCGACTCCGCAGCCTTGATCTGCTTTTCGAGCACTGGGATATCCCCACTCTTCACCCGGTCCCTCGAGGCCTGCAGAGGCAAGAAATCTTCCAACCGTTTCATCTCTTTCTGCCACTCCTTGAGTTGACTGGCTTCTTGCTGTACAACCTCAGGGGAGTTCCTTCTGATTTGTTCGCTGAGCTACAAATGGTTTTCTTGTTAGCAATAAACTGCGCAGATGCCACCAACGTACATATTTCTCAAATATGGCTAGTTCCCTGTCGTCCATGTGCCGATTGCATGCCTGGCAAGTCTTCTTTGCCTTGCCAACTCTGAGGAACGTCTGGTACACCTCGACCATGCCAGCTTTACCGCCCTGTTCGCTATTCGCGGTGACACATATACATATCAGCCCGCCGTCGAGGGAAGGAGTACATACCTGGTCATCTCCGCAACGGTTCGTCGCGCATCTGCGAGTGCATCGTTCAGAGGGATGCCTCCAACAATACCATCCTTCAATAATCGCTCGAGGTCTCCATGATGGCCGTCAGGTCAATTAAGGAAACAGATAAGTACGAGAATGTGAACGTACGTTTGAGCTCGTCTCGCTTGGTCTTGAGTTGCGATTTCGCTTGCGACAGCGTCGTCTCCGCGGTCTGTAGGGTCTTGTTGACAGCCGTTAGTTCGCTCTCTGCTTCCGCAAGCTCATGTTCTTTCTCCCTACACCCGCATACAATCAACAAGAATGC
This sequence comes from Porphyrellus cyaneotinctus, assembly GCA_038091315.1. Taxonomy (NCBI): domain Eukaryota; kingdom Fungi; phylum Basidiomycota; class Agaricomycetes; order Boletales; family Boletaceae; genus Porphyrellus; species Porphyrellus cyaneotinctus. The sequence continues at coordinate 5,318 of JBBPOF010000669.1, read as the reverse complement.
TATACGAGATAGGCACTGGCAGACCTTGAGAGACGGCCGATCTCGCGCTCCATATTCTCCGCGCGTGCATCCTTTCCGACCAGTTTCTTGTACTTGGGATTGCACACCTCAAGCCTACAAAGGACAGCCATCAGCACACCCCTAAAAAGCATAAAAGTATACGCACGTATTCTTGACTTCAAGCGTCCTGCTCCTCACTTCCGACCGCTTCAAATCCAGTCTCGCCCTCGCATCCGCTTGCAAACTCAGCCCCCTGAGCTCTGCGTTCAGAGTATCTCGCTTGTCCTCCATCACTCTCGCCTTCGAGGCCCGCTCGCCCAGACGCTCCTCGAAATTGGCTTCTTTGATGTCCCTCTTGAGCTTTTCAAGCCTCAGCTTCCTCTCTTCAATGTCCCCAGATAACGTCCGAAGCTCGGAAGCCAATCCCTGCATCGTCTCGACCGCCATCTCTGCCTTGGATATCGCCTCCTGCTTCTCTTTCTGTCGCGTTGGAACGAAACTGGGTCAATAACCACAACGGAGAGGAACAAGAATAAGACCAACAATCTGCTCTCGGGTATTACTTCGCTGCATCTTCAAGCTCTCCAACTCCGTATGGAGCTGCCTCGATTTGCGATTAAACTCGTCATTCTTGGCGCGGATCTCACTCCGGAGCTTCTCGTACTCGGAGCGTTGCTTGTTCTGAAGATCACCCAGTCGGTAGATGAACTCGTTCACTTTATCACGTTCGAGGGGACTGTGGCTGTAACCTTTGATATTGTGCTTGTCGCTGATTTCTCGAATGAGCTCTTCTCGGTCAATCAAACGACGGTCATGTGCCTGTAATACAATACGTAGTTGTTAGGTGACGCCACTCTGCGACAAATGGGTTCATACCTTGGCCTCCGCAGCCAATTCTCCGTGTTCATTGACGAGTTCGACGTGCGTACGACGAGCCTTTGCAAGCTCATCTTCCAGATCTTGTCGATCCGATTCATGGCGTCTCCGGTTCTGCTTCTGCTTGGCAATGTTCTCGTCGAAATTGCGCAAGCGAGACTGCAACTCCTCGTCGGAACCTGTCCATAGTGGCGTTTAGTCGCCCCCATTCGTGAACCAGCATCGTTTGCATACCTTCCATCTCCTCGACGGTTTCTCGCGCTTCCGAGAGTTCCTGCTGATAATGTTCCTTCTTCTGTTGCAAATTCTCCACCTTGACGTACAGCTCGCGAAACTTGGTCGCAGACTCATAGAAGCGCGCATTGTTCTTCACCAGTTCTTCGTACTGAGCTTTGCACTCCTCGTATTGAAGCTGTTTGGAGGTGATAGTGTTGTTGAGGTCGACGATACGCGTACGGAGTTTGTCTGCGTGCGCCTTTTCCTTTGAGAGAGACTCGAGACGTTCCTTGTCTGCTTTGAGATCCGCGACGCGGTCTTTGCGCAGCGCCTTGATAGAGTCAAGGGCTTTAGTGTACCTATACAGTATATCAGACGGAAACCCTAAATGCAAATCGCCTGAACGCACCTCGTCGCCTCGAAAATGTCATCGAATTTCTTCTTCAACGCAGCGGGTTCGGCGAGTGGCCACCACGACTCCTCCTGGTGACAAAAGATGACATTCTCGAGCACAGACTTGGAGACACCCAATAAATGCGGAATTTCAGCGTCCATCTCGGCGCACTTTGTTGAAATCACCCCTCTCTAAATATCGTGCCTTCAACATGCGAACCGCCCAGCGAAGGTAGCCCACGCACCTTTCCCCCTTTCTCGACGTTACTATCCGCTAATCCAAGGATGCTCTCGAGCGTCTTCATCGCCAGACCCATCTTCTTCGCCGTGACTGACAAGTTCCTCACGACGAGCATCCGCTGCCCGTTTGCAGCATGAAACCGCAGCTTGACCTGGGCCTTGACCTCTTTCTCGTTGGCCATCTTGGGGTCGTGCACGAATGCACCACCGCGGGTGTTGGGTGGCTGATCGCCCGTCGTCGCATACTTGAGACACTCGATGATGGTCGTCTTACCACTCCCATTGTGGCCGACGATGACCGTGACGGGCGAGAAAAACTCGATAACGGACACTTGCTTGTCGTCAAACGAACGAATCCCGCGAATGGCAAGCTTGTTCAGACACGACATGATGAAGAGGAGGCTAGGCGTGTCGCGTCACGCGTCTAGTCACGCTTCACCTATGTACTCTCAATAACTAACATAGTGCGTACATCGACCTTCTTGGAGAGAAAGCAATGAAGTGAAATGTCTCCAAATTCTCCTTACACCATGATAGACACTCCTTCGGAACCCCAACTTGCACCCCATGAAGGGTCAATGCTCTGAGAGGGAGACCTATCTCCTTTCTATGCCATGCAAACTCACAAATGTCTCGAACATCCCAATCATGCAGCCGACCAAACATGGAAAGTGTTTCGAGGCGTGGCAGCCTGACATCTGAGAGCTGTTCCGTTGGCGCGAGAAGAAGCTTGAAAGCAGAGAGTGGCCAGAAAGACGAGCAATGAAGTGTGAGCGATTTAAGCTCATTCAAGTGGGCATACAGCAATTCGATGCATCCAGTGCCCAAGTCGTCAAAAGATGCGAGGCTGAGATGCTGAAGACCACCCAATAAGCTGCGTGATGGTTTCTGAGTATTGGGAAATCGAGCTTCAGATGAAATGTTGGCACCTGGCTGTGGTCCTGTGATTAGCTGTGTAATAACTGCCTCTTGCTCTTCCTGCCAGTGGATGGCAGGCAATTTTAACCAACAGCATATTATCAGCTTCCTGAGGGAAGGGGTGCAGCACCTGCGTAATAATTGAATTATCATCACAGGTGGTAGTGTGATGTCCAATTCCCTGAGTTCGAGAAGCTGGAGTGGAGCCGAGATATGATCCCCAGACGTGGACCCATGTGTTGGATCAATCCAGGTGGGGTCTATGTTTTCTTTATAGTTGGCGAAGGAAAGTGATATTAGGCGTGGGGCACCACGCAAGACCGCTGAAAATTCAGCCCAGGTTGGGCAAATCGCCTCCTCATGCATGATTGTGATATTGAGAGATGTAAGGTTCAGTGCAGAGGATATCCATGCTTGGGTCCAATCAATGTTCACTCCCCATAGGGAAATGGTTTCAAGATGAGGGACCGAGCAACCAAAAAGAACAAATCGTTTTGTCAAAGTGTTGTCCTGGGATTCCAGTATGATAGATCTGAGATGGGGTGCAATTGGGATAGGGGCTTTGAATATTGCATTGAGGATTTCAAGCATGTACTCGGGGAAGCCCTGCACCTCAAAGGAACGCCAGCGACCAACCTGGGAAAGGAGCAGGTCACAAAACAATGGGATACGAGAGCTGGGATGTTCAAGATGGCCGTTAAGTTTGATCAATATATCTATAGGAAGATCTCTGCTCCATTCGAGCTGCTTTGAGATGCGACCAAATGGCGGACACCTCTGAGCAGTAATGACAATGTTTGTCCAGATGAATGGGGTAGACGCCGCTGTATTGCGCCAGTAACGGCAAACGCGTGAAACGGATAGCCATGGCATTGGTACTGCGGCATTGTTTGGTCTTTCGAGGTAATTGCATTCTGGGATTTGAAAGATGCCCTTCACATAGGCCTCGCCTACTATAGACCTGTGGTTCTGTGTGTTTTTGCTGTCCATGCAAACCAAGTTGGCCAAGTGCTCGAAGACATATGAGACGATCTCGATGGGGAGTTGGTGGATAGGACATAAATTTTCACTTGGACGAATGAAAGGATTGACCTTTCTCAAAATTCTCCTCTGCAATGCACAACCATCATGACCCATTTTGCTGTGGTTTGAATGGGATGATGTATAGATAGAAAGATGTTGATGGAAGTTCAAGCTTGTGATGATTATACTGGCCCCTAATGTACATAGGCTCGAAAACTGCCGGCTGAGGGGCTCAAAAGGGGGGGCAAGAAGGTATCACACAATTCCAACATTACGACTGAGTTTCCCGTTGCCTTTCATTTCCCGATATCGCCGTGATCATTGAGATGGTTTGGATAGTGAGGTGAGTTAGTCCGGCGTGACTGATCCGTCTAGGTCGCAACTTCATTCGTCCTCGACGACGCAGTGGATTCGGGTGCTGGAGAGGTTCTGTGGGAAGTGGCTTTGATTGCTCAGGTACGTCTGTCGTGTTGTACCGCACGATTTGACGCCGGTGTTGACCATATCGTCCAGCTAGCGACTTTGTTTCGAGTCATTGCGTCGTCCTTTCCGCCTCGTAGCCCGACTCCGTGGTCGCCATCTCCATCGTTCTCGCGCTTAGAACCGCGCTCGTCAGTTTTAATCGCCTCAGGTGGGTCTAGGTCGCCTCCTGACCCGGTATCTCGACTTGACGTGTTGATGCCGTCGTCGTTCCTATCACTGTGGGGGTCATTCCCAACGTATCCGTCGCCGTTTTCATCCGAGTCAGTATGACGTCTCCAATTGGCTTCGGCGTCTTCCGACTCGATCTGCTCGTCACATGGCTTCCTGGCCCTGTAGCTTGACGTTGCGCGTTCGTTTCGACTTCGCGCTCATTCCGCTGTCTAGGTTGCGCTAAAGAGCGTCCAACGCAGGTCCAGAGAGCGCTCGACAGATTCTTGCGAGTACTGCCAGAACTCGCAGTCTTGGATCTTCAACTGGGACCATATATCTTCTGCTATACAGTCGATGGTGGCGATGGGCACTTTAGAAATAAATGGCGCATTGTGCGTGATTGGACGGGCAGGCATTCCCATGTTGAAAAGTCGTATGCCGGGAACGCAACTTGCGGATGAGGCGTGACGAACGACGGCAGATGTTATTCGCGACAGCGGACGAAGAGAGATACAGTACGATGCGACTACGAGATAAGTACCGTATTATGTAAGCAGTACCGTAGCGAACGATTCTACTCCAACACACCCCCTGAATCATGAGTGAGTCCGAGCGAACAAACGAGCAAATGAACAATAAACGAAATAATAATAATAATGCATGCACCCCCTGAAAATTAAAGAAATAACACATACACCCCTTGAAAGTCCAAAATTTAAACCCGAAAATTACCATGCAGCATCAGGCATTTCATTGGCAAGATTAACACAATCCTTCTCTGCCAAACAGTCCTTGGCATAGTGTCCTTTCTTGTTACACTTGAAACAAGTAATGTTTGCTCTAGCATGGGTGGCAAGAGTGACAGTATCCAACCTTAGTTCTGATGCTTCTGGATCCCAATGTCCGGAACCACCATTCCGGAACCACTTCCGGAATTTTCCCGCGCACTTCCGGACTCGGAACCACTGGAAGGTCCGGAACCACCGGAACCACTTCCGGAACATTCCCGCGCTTTTCCA
>JBBPOF010000668.1:0-18638 GCA_038091315.1 Porphyrellus cyaneotinctus | reverse complement strand
TGACGTCTACAATATTATTCCTTCTTTGTACTGCGCATGTCGGGGTATCCCTGCAACAATTGCTCGATGTGTTCGTGTATACGCCAACAGATGTATCCGACTACGCCACGACATATTTCTTCAACTTCACTACCACAACGCGCGCCCTCAAGGACAACCTGTACGGAACTATGGTACGCAATCCTCGTAAATTAGCATACCAACTTACGCTGAAGGGAATAATACAGGCGCTCGCTCAACAGGCAAGTTGAATAGGCCCACAATGATATGAGTAATAAGACTGTCCTTGTTATCAATTAGATTTGGCGTCTTTCTGCACGATTGGAGGGTCGTCATAATTCCTGTAGGGAGGCAATCATTTGGATCATCTGTGTTAATATGACTGATATTGTTACAGATGATATTAACCACCAGTTCGGCGGGTTCGCCACATTCCCGTTGCACTTGATTTGGTCTCTAATATCTGTCCTAGGTTTCCTTTACTCAGCATCGGCCTTAGTTACACTCAAGAATGACGAATCGGAAACAGTGTCCTCGCTCCTTTTATCAGCATGGGTGTGCGGATCCACTTTTAACGTGTCTGTAACGACAGCGATCGTGTGGCGTCTCTGGTGGATGGGTCGGACGATGGCTTCTCTGACGGCTACCAAAACCAATCAATTCGCGTCCTCGATATACATTGCCATCGAATCGGGTGTCATCCCCGTGGTCATCAGCACCATCGCACTTGCATTCTACGTGAACCGTGTTGCGTTGGCCGGGACGTCGCTTCTCAACTGGTCGTATGTGCCAATCCTGACGTTCCTTTTCCTGCTCAAACTAACTCACTCCATGTTTGGCAGACGTTAGCCCCACTCTTGATCATCGTACAGGTCGGGCTGACCGATGGCCAATATCGTATTTCAAACGGTGATCGTTCGAAAACGGTACCAACAACGCCGGACGAGATCCAATTTCGAGTGTGCATTTCTGATGAGCGAGAGTCGCCGAACGACCCGCAGATGCCAATTCCTACGATATTGTCCCGTTCTGAATCGGGTCCTGTGCATGATGCTCATACTCATGGTACCGAGTTGTCTCGGATAGATGGTATACTACGTCCTGAGCTTGAGCTTTTGGGTCGTAGTCCATATAGTAGGTAGTCCACGGCCTTCCCTGATTGTAGGAAGAATGACCTAGTTTTAGTTAACTAGTCAGTTCAAGCTTAATGATGACGGCAACCTGGCTCGGCAGATACAATCCTTAGCTTCACTTACTATATTTCCCTTTATGGACACATTGTTCGTTTCATTCCCCCTCGTTCATTCAATACCATGACCATGGTAAGACTCACACATGAGAGAGACCTGCAGACTGGGCGGAATACTTAAGAGCCAAAGTTTCAGTGAGTGCGAGTCTTGCCATGAGAACGAGGTACTAGGTTTCCAGCGAATTCCGACCCTTTATCTCGCTTCGCTTTCCTAGTATGGATGCCAGGTCAGTAACGGAGATAGTTTATATGATTGTTCGCTGAAGCAATATCGCTTGGCGTCGACCAGTCATTGCCCTATAGACACAGCGAACCTTCTGGGGCGTAGAAGGTCCTGTGTCAAGCTCGCAGCAGAAATCCCTCATGCTCGCTCTCGTGATGATTGATCGCATCATGATTTAACGTTCGTACGATGACCTACGATAGCCCAGTCTGACTCACTCACAGCACATATGTGTGAACGGCGATGTGATCGCAGCACGCATTATCACCGTCCAACCCTCAGATCTGTTCCAAACAGATCTAGCGGACCGTTACGTTGATCGCACCCCACAGAACGGTCCACGTATTTCCGCAGTGTGTGGAGTTGGTCGGGGTTTCCGAAGACGTGGTGCGGACTTGACGACTATGACCTACTCCCACCGCCATTATCAAGAAGAAGGCGCCGAGTCTCTTGTGAACGATTCGTAACATCACGTTTGCAGGACGCCAGCTGAGCAAATATAACGTTCCATCTGAATCTAGTCTCAACCAAAAATATATGCGTTATCACCGTCCCAAATCCGAGCGACTCTCCGGAAATAAAAACGACGTTGAACTTGAAATACGAGACCATAGACAAGGTTATTTTACGTTTCCACGTTCAACGTCTTGTTCATTATTTCTGAAAGACTCGTCATTCAAGCTTCTCCATGACCGAGGAACCTGCCGTGATTCGGAACACAAACAGAAGATGTTTATAACGTTAGCAGTGTTCTGATCACGATGGGTCAATATTGGTTTATTAATACAAGCGCGGCCGCGGAGCATAGCCATCCCAGTCATGGAGAGAGGTGAAGGTCATATCAAATAGTTGCACCCCACGATGCCCATCCATTTCCCTAGGACAACTGGCAAGATGGCGACCACTGATGCATCCCTTCCTCCCTTGGCCGAAATATCCCTCGTCGGGATTTGGGTAGAGACTATGTTATACGGTATGTCTCTTATTCGATATATTTGGTTCTACTCATCCTTGCAGGTTTCAAGTAAGTCCGAATGGCTGGATGAGCGCTCTGAATGGTATTGAAAAACTTGAAGCTGCATCATGTATGGATTGTGCATGTTCATTCTCTTGCGTGGAGGCAAAACCCCACCTGTGCGCCGGTAAGTGCAAGGATGTCCTACCTGAAGGTATTTTACTCATCATGTGCGGCAGGATGCTCGCAGTGATGTCCACCGCACTCTTCCTTCTCTGCACTGCTCATGTCGGATCATCCCTACGACAATTACTAGAGGCATTCGTCTACGTACCGGCGGATGTACCCAACTATTCCGTGATATATTGGCTCGAGACCTCCAGCACCCTGTTCTTGATCAAGGACTATCTGTATAATACCCTGGTAAGCAACCCCTGCGGTATGCTAATTTACTGAAGTTGTGCTAAATGGAATAATAAAGCTCCTTTTCCAGTACTCTATTCTAGTAAGTTCAAGATGGCTGCCAAGGGGGCTACTGAGATGCATACTTATTTCCATCAGATTTGGCGACTTTATGTTGTTTTCTTGTGTGATTGGAGGGTTATCGTACTTCCGGTAAGCGGTCGATTACCAAGATAACCTATTGAACCCCCCACTGAGATTGCGGGCACAGATCATACTCTTGCTCGGGTGCTTAGGTTCGTACACTTCCCACGTGCTTGCCGTGCTCACTAACATATCTGGTTAGGTCCCTTTTATACAATCACGTCCATTCTCGCGGACCCGAGCATCGGCCTGCATAGTACAGTGGTGTCCAAGCTCGTCGATGCGGGATGGTCATTCGATATGTTTCTCAATGTGGCCCTCACGCTGACGATTGCGGTTCGCCTCTGGTGGATGGGGCGGAAAATGCCTTTTTCGATGCCGACTCGATCGAATCGATACATCGCCTCCGTATACGTTATCATTGAATCGGGAGCCATGTTTGTGATTACCAATATCTTGCTCATCGTATTCTACTTGACGAACAACCCTGCTGCGTTTCCCCTCATCGACATCGTGTCACAATTAGCCGTATGTATCGATCTGATGTTCGTTCTGCTGTTCGCACTCAAGTCATTTTGTTTTTTTTATGGGGGGCAGGCATTGATGCCATACTTGATCGTTGTGCAAGTAGGGCTCACTGGACGATATCACATTCCACACGTTGCAAGTGGTGATGTAACGATGAGCACGGTACTTACGGTCAAGGACGAGATCGTATTCCGGTCGGGAACACTGGTAGAACGGGATGTATGACGCTTGGGCTGTGGTACGTTATGGCGACTAGGCTACCCCGCCTGGGCTTCTGCCACTGGACGACGCTCTATCGAACCATTCTTACTCATGACCCAGTGTGTCTCGCATATCATGCTGTCTATTTCATGGGCTTTGTCCTCTCCATCGTCTTGTGTAGGCCACCACTGGCAAACGTCGCCGCACATTAAGTAATGCGTAGCTATGAGGTGATACATGCTCCAGGATGTACTCGTCCACCACCAGCTTATCTGACACCAATTCTAAAATGATGGGGGACATGGGCATGATACACTGCATGCAAGGTACATGAAAGGTGATTCGATACACATAGTCAAGAGTGTAGTAAAACACCGGTCAAGTATACACGCGAACAAGAGTGAGACCCCTCCGAGTAGGAAAAGAGAAACACATGGAATAAAAGGAGAAGCAAAGGGGAGTGAGGTCTGAATGCAAAAAAAAAAAAAGACGGGTTTGTTTTACCTGGACAAAGATGATCATCAACACGTTAGTAACTGAGTGAACACGATTTGAATCAAATTAGACATACATTGGTCTTCATGACCTGTCGGATGGTAGCCTTTGTTTGGTACTAGAGTAGCGGCCGTATGGTTCACTTTCCGAACACAGGGGCCAAAGGGGCTGTGGGGTGACCTACTCCAGTGCCAACATGTGCTGGCTCTACACCTGGGCCTTTAATACGGCCGTCAGCCCCAAAGAAATATGTCAGAGATATCAAAAGTCATACCGTCACGGTCATTCAAGGTGACTGGAAGAGCAGCAGCGACACCGAAGCATAATGTGAGAGACAGGAGGGACGGGACGCGCATGATGGTTTAGTGTTCGAGATCACTTCCAATGTAAAGGATTTCGGTGGAAAGTTCGTTCACACTGAAGTTGGACCTTTTATAGAAGAAGCGAGCATACTTCAGGACGCAAAAAGTGCCCTATTATCAATTCCCGAGTGTCACGGATGCGGCATACGCGCTATGAACAGTTTTCCATGGCAGATGCCAGCGATGTCGGATGGAATTGCCCCTTGAAGGGCTTTCCTTTAGCAGTTCCTTCGGGAGGAAGAGAACATAATAACCCTGCGAAGTCCGTCAAGATTTGACAGTGGCGTCACCCTCACACCTCGCACATATGACAGTAAACAGCACCCCAGCGAACCGAACATCCTCACCCACTTCGAGACTGCAGTCTCCTGGTAACAACACAAGTCCCACGAGTGAATTCATGGACTGAACAGTAACCAAGTTGCACTAGGCCTGCCGCACGGCGTTTTTCGGGGTATGTCGATGTTTGCGCCACCACATCAATATTCCAATGGACTTGTCCACACGACATTTCTGTCAAACGGACTTTGAACGTTGAAACATTGAATTCGGGGTGAGTACTGGTTTATGACGTATTGAATGGACTGACCACTTCGACATATGGGACATGCAAAGGGCTCGTGAGCAGACACGCTGAAACTCGTCTCGTGCTGTCCTGGGAATCTTTGAAAGTCATAATTCTGTCTATGGGTGCAAGCCAGGCCGAGTCAGGTTGCTTCCCATAAAGTACTCAAGGACGAAAGCTGACAGAGCAACGTAAGAGCGATGACAACGAGCGCCCTGTCAGAGAACGCGAGAGGTACTCCTCGTTGTGAGGGTAAGGTTAGACAGACGCACTCTCATTTTCAGAGACGGCGTTTCTTGTGGAATTGGGAGGCACCGAGACGGTGGGCCTAGCCGAAGGGCATGAGGCAGCAGTGAGGCAAGCCCAAGCGAGCGGTATACGGCGTCGTCTGTAGGGTCCTGTAGGTTGTCCTCCCCTTGTCCTCTCCCGCTAGTTAGTATAGGATCTGTTCTCTCGTCACTGTCAGCCAGTGCTGCTCGCCGAGAGACTCTGACGAGTGCAGTTCCAAATAGCGATTGATGCGACGACGTAGTTGCTCGAAAGCGTGCGTATCGGAAAGCAAAGATAATAATGATGGATGGTTTGATGGGGAAACTATAGTTCTATCGAACGATCGAGGTAGTAATGACCTTGAGGAGAGACACAAACAGTCATGCTGAGAGGATGTCACATCAGTCCGAGAAAAAGGTGTTTCTGTTGCGCAAACACCGCCCCGGGCCCGTACTTTCCAATATTTTCTGTGACCGCGTCCAGTTGTCTAAAAAAGAAATATAACCCCTGTCAAGTTCGTACTGATCATCCGAGCAACTCGCGCGAATATAGATATAGAGCAACAGAGGTAGTTACGGTATCACGGGCGCATAATCTTGCTCGTTCACCATCCCTGGGGGCGGGTTCCCCGTCTGGTACACAAAGCCAGGTTGCACCGGCGCATACCCATGCGGATACACCACCTGCCCCTGACCAATTCCGCCACCCGCACCATTGCCACCCCACCCCACTCGCCGATCCCCCAACGCAGTACCATCCAACAACACTGCCGTAGACTGCTTCGCCCACATATCCCACTCCGACCAATACTCTGGCCTCACAACGACCTCGGGCCTAGGATTATACCATGATGGCTCCGCACCCTGCCTCACCTTGGCCCGCATCCGACTTCTTGGGTTCTGCTCCGGGATGTACTCGTCCGCAATCTGCGTATCGGACATCCATGGAAGGTCGTCCAATTCAGCGACGAACCGCCGGAAGCGCGCCATGGTGGAGGCGAGCGAGCTCTTCGAGGATGAGCGGTCGACTTGGGGTGCTTGTATCGGGGCGACCTGTAACGGGGCGGCTTGTATAGCGGGAAAGCGTATACCACTAACTTTCTGTGGAAGGGGGAACTCGAGTTCGTCGTCATCGTCGTCGGAGCGCGTGACGGGTATGGCCGCAGAGACGGGTCTTGGTTGAGCGAGGTTGGGGTAGACGTGATCATGGAGTGTCTGTGAGGTCTCCTCTGTGGAGCCAACAGGTTCTGGAAAGCTTACAGAAAGGCTTCGCTTTGAGGGCCCCGGAGTCGCCATGCGTACAGAGCGTGTGGAGGTGAGGCGTGGGGAGGGCGAGACGGAGGGGGAGATGACTGTGATTGGGGGTGCGATCTCTATAGAGGGTACGGGGACCGGCGAGGCGCGCAGCGAGCCTGGAATGGCGGCAGAAACAGCACCAACGCTCGCTGGTCGCACGTACGGCGAAGTGTACGGTGTTGCATTGCGCTGGCCCTCTGTCTCGGACGTCTCTGGGGGTGTTGGGTTCACATACTGGGTCGCTTCGCTCGGCACGCTCATCCTGGGAATGGGCATCCCGACCGTATGGCTCACATACGAGCTTGGTGTGGGTATGGGGAAGGATGGGGGGGGCCGAAATCCTGAAAGCTTCTTCAGACCCTTCCAGAACGACTTCATCAGACCGGGTCCCTGCGATCGACGATACGGGTCCACGAGGTCGTCCTGCACAAACGCGAAATCATCTACGTTCATGTGCTCCCCGACCGTTGGGGCGGGGCTAGGCGGGATGGCGCTCGGCGGACGGGGTGCGGGAGAAGTCGACGGAGCATCAAGTGGAGGCAGCCACGGCGATGGGGGGGCATAGTGTGTTTGGGGTGTTACTGGGTCGGGCGAGGAGATCCAGGTGACATCTCTGATGCGAGGCGTTTGCTGTGTGGTACGACTGTATCGATTTCGGTGCGAGGGTGGGCGGCGGTATGGATCGTCGGGGTCATCGACATAGTGTGCCTCTGGAACGTGTACACCGCGGGGGGAAGGAAAATCCATGAATCGGGATCCCATCGATGAGCTTGCTAGAGTACGAGAACGGACATGATGGTCGTCGGATGGAATTTTAGGTCATCGCTTTTCGTTGTTTGTCATGTGTACTACTAGTACCAAAGTCGTCGGCAAGGTTCGTTTCAAAGACCCTGGCTAATGCCATGCTCTCGTCTTGACTCTCTATGCAGGCTACTGTCGGTGTGCTTTGTACTTGCCGGGACACTGGAACCCGCATCTCTCCAAAATGGAGCCACGCTCGGTGTCACATCGGTCGCGTGATTTCTCCGAGTTTGCACCTTCTTCCGCCTTCACGTTTGTTCACCGGCGTCCACGCCTTTGCCAATGTCCTGACTGTCAGTCATTTTCGACTTTCTCGAACTTGTCAGCCGTCGTCAACCCTCGTGAGTTCTTGAGCAGCATTTATCCCTCCGACCATTGACAGCTGACGAAATCGTAACCCTGCTATGTTTAAGGGAAAGCTGACCACTTCCACTTTCTGGAAAGGCCCAATACCCATCAAACGACCTCCGACCCTACCGCATTGCCATCTTACTTAACGTCACACCTCCAGCACTCAAATAGATCTGCTGAGGCGCGCGTCGCCCGTACTTAAAGCAGGACTCGCCGTGAGACAATTCATTTGAGCCCCAACTGTCTATACGGCAATCGACATGCTGTCCCCCTCACCCATTCTATCATACTTCGTGTCCTTGTGTCTTCTTACGCGTGCTGTCGCGCAAATCCCGCAAGAGCCGTGTGCAGCGCCGAGCTACCTTATATCTGGAGCTTACGACGATATTATTGAAGCTCCGTATGCGATCCCGAACTACGCCACTCTCGGGCGTTCTTCCTGGCCGGGCGCATCTACCTGGGCAACCTTGAATAGCACGCTCGGTGGTCGGCTGCAAGCATTGCGTCCATGGGCCGCAGTATGTTACACCGAAGACCCGCTTTACGATCCCGTCAAGTGCAAGGCTGTGCTGTCGAACTACACGAACGAACATACCGTAAGTCATCTCCAAAGCCTGCCTCGCGTTGACCGCGTTTCACGAACCGTTTCGCTAGCGTGAAAACGTTGCTTCAGCTCTTCTCTGGACCAACTGGGAGAGCTGCGGTTATGATAACGGCTGCGCATTGAACTACTCCAATCCACAACCTGTGTCTGGTAAAACCTGTCACCAAGGAACTACACCCCCTTATGGAGTTACCATAACGAGTACCCAGGATGCCAGCGATATTGTCAAATGGGCTGCTGCCCACAATGTTAAGCTGACTATAAAGAACACAGGTATGTTATAGTTAGTCTATCTTTCTTCTTGTGATCGTGACCATTACGTCTTTTCTCAAGGACATGATTACTTTGGTCGTTCTTCCGGCCCTTCCTCCCTTCAAGTTTTCACCCATCATCTCAGCAGCGTCGAGTATATAGCCGATTTCGTCCCACAAGGGTCGTCCGCTGCTCCAGTCGCAGCCCTGAAGATTGGCGCTGGAACACAACTGGAAACCAGTGAGTATGCATACTGGTATGTTGGCGTCTTTTTTTCTCACATGTGGGAACATAGTCTACCCTGTGGTGGAAGAATACAATGTTTCGGCCGTATTGGGAGGTTGTCTGACTGTCGGTGCTGGTAAGTGGCACACATTCGCTTTGTCCCGACTACCGTATATGTACTCAGCGTTGGTTCAGCGGGTGGTTTTATCCAGGCAGGGGGCTACAGCATGTGAGCGCGCGAAATCTTGTCATTGTTTCCACGTACTCACATTCATGTTAAATCAGACTCAGCCCGGCGTACGGGCTTGCTGTAAGATGTCGTTTTCTGTTTGTAGCTGGGATGCTGATGATCTCAGGTCGACCATCTCCTCGAGGTCGAGGTGAGTCGTATGGTCCCTCCTCTTCGCCGTTTCTGATGGGTTGGATTATTAGATTGTTACTGCTGATGGTGTCATTCGAACGGTCAATGCTGTTCAAGACTCTGACCTTTTCTGGGCGATACGTGGCGGCGGTGCTGGAAGCTGGGGTATCATCAGTGCGTGGATCACATGATACGATGGAGTGCATGGGAATGACAGAGCATCCTTTCAGTATCTATCACTGTTGGAACGCTGCCCCCAACGGCGGTCAGATCTTCGTCCCTAATCATTTCGCCAAACCCTTCGCAGGACCCTCGGACCCTCGGAACCAACTTTATAGCACTCATTGGGAAGTACCAGAATCAGATCATCAACTCAGGTATCGCGTCCACTACCGTTCTCGTCGGAGGTGGGTACAGTCTGGTGAGTATGACCGGTCACGCTAATTGATAGATGCTCACATGGCATTCGTAGAGCTACATCTGGCCGGTCGCAAAGGCATCCATATCGCAACTCTATCCACTTTTCAACGAGATACGTTCACTCTCCGGCAACTACACCGTTATATCAAATGAAACACACGACTATTCGACGCTCACCGCTGCCATAGTGGAGAATGTGAGCCCTTCCGCAGACGCCGTCAGTTTCTATGGTGGTTCCACGGAACTCGCCTCTCGCTTTGTCCCTCAATCCATGTTGGAGAATTCCCAGTCGATCCAAAGCGTCGCGGAAGCGATCTGGGAGGGGCTACAGATCAACACAGCCTTGTCGAGGAACCGCCCCACTGGCGTTTTCGAGCCTCAAGTAGGCGCGATTCTGTTCGGTGACATGCCAGCTGCGACGAAAGACCGCGTGAATGAGACGGGCGCAAACCCTGGTTTTTATGACGCTGCATGGCATGTGCTTTACCCCGGGTAAATCGTTTTTGTCGCACGGAATATGGCGTAGGTTGACGTGTCTGTTGACAGATCGTGGACTCTTGGAACAAGCGAGAGTACATATACGTCGATGGTGCACTCCGTATATAGCGCCGTGGGTCCGTTGAGTGCGCTCGGGCTGACGGCGAGCTTCCAAAATGAGGGAAGTCCCTGGGAGAGGAACTGGCAGCAAGGTACGACTACACGCCACAATCGTCGCATAGTCTAATCACCTTATTTGCGTGTCAAGCCTTCTTTGGTTACAAGTACGACCAGTTACAGCAGATCAAACAGAAATATGATCCCGATAATTGTGCGTCCTCAAGGATGGTGTCCGTCTGATCATGTATCTGACGATGATTGTTCCCGTCTAGTCTTTACCACGTTCAAGGTTTGCCAACTCAACTGAGCACTGTAAAATGGGTACTCACTCTCACTGAAACTAGGGCGTTGCGTCCGCGACGGGGTCGGCCGTGTTTTCATGCTATCATCAACACTATTGATCGTGTGACCTCGAATTTCGTCTTGGATATCGCCAATAATGACAATGCACTGAATAATACTCACACCATGTCTCCGCTTGGACGCTCGTAATCAATGTTCCTAGATTCTAGTCTCGAGCTGTGAAGTGCATAGAGTGCTTGCCTCAGGAAAGCACTCGACTTAGGGTTTCATCATCCAAGACCGAATCATAAGGTACAAGGGGTTCAGACGAAGTAATTCGGAGTTGAGACTTGGACGGGCAGCAACATGGACTAACCAAAATAATGCAAGCAATCAGGGAAACGTGTTTCCATCGCAGGTTTAACGACCTCAGCTGATCCCACGTGCCGGTCCCGTCCCCATTTCGGGACCATCTCCTTCAATAACGCCGCTCCATAACCGTCTTAAATCCGCTAATGAGCAAGCTAGTATGACTTGAGACTACCGAGCGGTTCTAGACGGCCTCCTCCGAGCCCGGAGCCCGGAGCCCTGAGGGCTTATATTGAACAGGACGAATGGCTGCACCACATTCCACTGCCTCCCTCCGAAGCTTCCCGTGCACACCAAGTCCTGCACACGATCGTCATGCATATCTCTTCTCAGTCGATCTCCTTGATCATGTTGTGCCTCAGTTTTTCTGCTGCTGCTGCTGCCGTTGCTATTTCAGTAGACCCCATCCCTGTCGACACATCGGTGCACCTTGAAGGTATGTTGATCATATTATTGGTCGTCTCCAACGATCATCTCAAAAAGTAAAAGGTCGCGTCGAGGACAGTACTCCAAATACAAACACCAAGTCTAAGAAATGGGGCCAGAATTGGATATAATGAATGTGCTCCCCCTGAAAACCTTGAAGGTATGCCATTGATTATCGAAGTCCAACGATGATCTACAAAAAGGAAATTAAGGTCGCGTCAACCACATTTAATAATGATGTTCACGTGGGTGTTGTCAGGGACAGCATTCCAAATACAGCAGTCTCGCCTCCGATGAATGCTCCCATGCAGTAGATCCATTCGACGAACTTCGTCGTACGGCTGGCTGGCCCACGAATTCGTATTTAAGAGCACTTTTTGCTCGCCAGATCAACCTGGTGTGGCTTGTATTCACACTTTACATAATTGACACTATTTCTCTTTAGAGTTCTGCATGATATCTATGTAGCATAACGAAATAGGAAATCGCTAGCTAGAGTACCTTACCTTCGTCTACAGTGTTCTCTATCGTCGCTAGTGACAACATCAATGAGTGCACGATTCGCCTCTGGAATCATGGATGGGAGCTCGATGATATCTGCGAAGCCTTGGGGGGTGCCGAGAACCAACTGCTACCGCTGGTGAGCAAGGCTTGAAGAATACTACGGACACGTCAGTCGCCGGCTGCCATCTCCCCCTCATCGGACGCAAACAAAAGATCACTCCGAGTCGAGCGATCTTGTACGAAATCGAGGAACTATATTCTGCAGCCCGACCTTTGCATCGACAAATTTGCACTTGGCTTGCCGTTCGATACAAGATCGATATCTCGACAGTGTCACTCCCCCGCAGCCAAGTTGAGGATGCTAGACTGACCTGCAAGATCCTTCAGAAGCTGCCCGCGGAGAGCAACTAGGTCCGACGTGAGTGATTCGTGTCAATGTTCCAAAACCATAGGCGGCCGATACAAATTCGTCGTTGTCGATGAAACGAGCAAAATTGATCGAACCTATTCAGACGGACTGTTGGAGGACAACGCGTGCAGATTCGAGACGTTTTTGACCGTGGAACACGGTATGTACTCGTTGTGCGCAGCGCTGACAACAGATGGATACCTTGCAGAAGGCTCCAATGCTGACAAGTTTTATAGCTTTAGCGCAGCAATAATATCGCTGAGGACATGGTGAGTATATAATTTTTTGGTCTTTTATGGCACGGCCCGGGAATCTAGTCTTTTAGCTCCCACACATCAATTTATATTGTCCTCGACAACTATGGGATGAATCTCAAAGTATCGGCATATCGCAAATCGCTGGAAATCCTGCGGACCTGGCAGTGAGCTTGGCAAGTATGACTTGAGACAAGTACTGAGCAGTTCCTCTTCCTGAATCCTGAGGACTTATATCAAACAGCGTGAATGACCGGCACTACTGATCTGTAACGGATGATGACTCATATCGGGCGCAGTTTACCCCTAGGCTAGAAGCGGACGTTGTCTCATCTCTTCCACATGTCGGTCTTCCATACCGCACATTACCTTTACTACGCTCGATGCGTGCCTTACTCATATCGTAGAAGTCCCCCCACTTCGTCATGTAACCTTAGCCTTTTCCCAACCGAGTGGAATGAACTTTGTCACTTGGTTGACTCAACTCTTCTCTGCCATGTAACCATTAGCTCACTCCGGTGTGCAAGTGTTACAACATCGCACTGAGTCCCCCTGCGCACCAAGTTATCCGAATCCTGCACACGGTCGTCATGCGTATCTCATTGATATCCTCGTTCGTGTCAGTATGCCCCACTTTTTGCTGCTGCTGTCCCAGCCCCCTCCCGTGTCGACGCGTCAGTGCACCCTGAAGGTATGTCATATTATTGGTCATCTCCAACGATCATCTACAGAAAGGAAAAGGTCGCGTCGTCGGGGACGGCACTCCAAATACAAACATCACGCCTAAGAGCTGGGGCCAGAATTGGATATAAGGAATGTGCTACTACGCAGTAGCCTGAGATCAATTCGACAAACGTTGTACAGCTGGCTGGCTGGCCCACGAATTCGTATGCAACCATTGATAGGTGTGCAACTTGCAGCATACATATCATACTATCGCTTTCAGGTCCTCGAACGGCAGCGAGCGATCAGACTCGGCTCCAAGCCTGAGACCTCCTTTAATAATGTCGCAAGTGTCTATTTTTTTACCATAATTCGGTGATCATCATGAAACCTGACGTTGACAGGGTCATCAGGACCAACACCCTAGCGCGATAATGCCTTATAATTAATTACCATATATTTTTTTAAAATGATAAGTCGATTATAAGCTCTGGTAATACCTTACAAGGCATTACAGTGCTAGGGTGTCGGTCCTGATGGTCGTGTGAACTGTTTCAGCCTGAAGTTATCGGTGTTACTGTGGCCAAACCTGAGTATGTTTATGTATGGCAGTACGTTTCGCTCTTTGGATTCTTACAACACCAGCGGCACATCGTCATGTCGTCGGCGGCGAGCGGTACGTTCCAATCGTCAGATCCAGTGGTTGACCGTAGAATTGATTACTTGCATTGAAGACGATCACAAACTTATCGAGATTGATGGCAGAAACGCCGTTAACTCTGTCGCCTTCCTGTGCGATGAGAACCGAATCGTAGGCGGTGGAGAGGGAGGCACGCTTCGATATTGGGATGTCAAAGATGGTCGAGAGGCGGGGTCAGCAGCTTGTGGGAGTGAAGTCCTCACGGTCGCAGTGTCCAAGGACCGCAAATGTATCGTGACCGGCGCAAAGAACGGGTTGGTGACCGTATGGGACGCCACGACACTGAAAAAGGTGGCTGAGATCAAGGGCCACTCTTATTGGGTCGTTGCTGTGGACGTCTCACCCGACTCAAGGACAGTCGGGACTGCCTCATACGACGGTGCGGCTTTCATTTGGGATATAATGACTGGCAAACTCCTTGTCGGTCCCTTGCAACCTCGTTCTGACCCATTGGTGACCCTCAAGTTTTCAACCAAGGGTGCCCGTGTTGCTGTTTCCCCCTACGCGCAGAGTTCTGTCCGCATTCATGACAGTCAGGACGGAGGTTTGCTCGTCGACCTTCCAGTCAGGCTCAGCTCAGACGGAAACGAGCCAACCGTTCCACTCGCTTGGTCGAGCGACGACAAGCAACTCTTTGCCGTATCACACGACGGCAATATTCAGTGTTTTGACGCGTCCTCCGGGACATTGCTGTCTCAATGGCCTATCCATAGCAAGTGCAATCCTGTGTCAATCATCATCTCAAATAGTGGAAAGTTCATTGCAGCTTCCGCGGACTCTTTTATCTCATTTTGGGACACATCTACCCATTTGCAGCTTGGTCCTGTTGTTGCTCATACTGGATCAGTGCAGTCGATCTCACTCTCATCCGATGACAGCCACTTCGTAAGCGGTGGACGCTCGGGCAAAAAAGTCATTATTTGGAACCTCAGGAATATCCTTCCCTTGTCTTACTGTCGTCTCCCAGCTAGCCCATGTAACAGCGAATCGACGGTTCGTAACACC
This sequence comes from Porphyrellus cyaneotinctus, assembly GCA_038091315.1. Taxonomy (NCBI): domain Eukaryota; kingdom Fungi; phylum Basidiomycota; class Agaricomycetes; order Boletales; family Boletaceae; genus Porphyrellus; species Porphyrellus cyaneotinctus. Next base: position 3,726 of record JBBPOF010000668.1, on the reverse strand, counting down.
ACTTAATCTATCGTTCACGAACACGATCTGATGTTTTCTTAGCTGACATTTTTACACCTCAGTCACCCGGTTTGCGAACTGTGTATGCAAGACGACTGGAAGGGGGCTGAGGCGGTTATCACCGAAGAAATGGCACATTCTCCGTGCACTAACCACCACCATTGGGCGAATCGTGCTCTTGTACGTGCACGTTTACACGACTGGAGTGGAGCATATGAAGACGCTCAACAGGTACGTTCCCAATGCATCTTTCTATTAGCTTGGTCTCACTCGCGCCAAGTCCCTCGAGGTTCAGCCGTCCATCGTAGGTTATATTGCGACGGCCATGGCACGTGTTGGAAAGGGAGAGGTCCAGGCAGGCATTCGCGCATTCGACCTCTCATTCATGCGTTGTAGTCTGGAAGAAATTCCTTTCCTTTTTCTAATCCGCGTGCGTGTTCTATATACGGTATGCTTAAAGACACTAACCAGTAGGTTTATCTAGTGCATTATTCTGTTTGAGACAGGAGAGAGAGATGATGCCATAGAGCGCGTACATGACCTGATCGGTACGGCTGATGACAAGTTGATTTTCTGCATCGTCCAGGCATGTTCATGGCATAATCCGGCCGTAGAGCGCCATACTCATGTTCTTTCTAGGCACAGATGTCTGTTCTTCTTGGCAACAGGTTCATGAAAGTTGGTGACTACGAAAGTGCGATAAAGGTGTTCAAACGCGCACAGCTTGCATTACCGTCTGAAACGAGCCCGCACCTCAGGACCATCTCGCTTGTAAGTAAGGGCATGAATTAATGTGTTACGCGCTGATCGTGTTTGAAGATATCCGGATGGAAATTCAACGGACTTGCTCTTTCCGTTCGAAGACAACTATGCGAGGTGTTGCATGCCACCGGTCGGATAAAGGAGTCTGCGGAGGCGCTTCTCGAGACGATCAACATCCTAGGCGAAAACATTCAAACGAGCGAGGAGGCTGCCAACTGGACCGATGGTGAATCTCGTCTGGTATACAATCAGTTGGTGTATAGCCTGAAACGTTCGTCGTCAGAATTCACCAGAAGATGTGCAGCGGCGTCCGAGAGCATGGGTGACGCTGCCACAGACTCGCAGGCGCACGATGAAGCCATTGAACATTACTCGGTCGCATTGTCCCTCAACCCTCTAAATATTCAGAGCATTTACCTCAAGCGGAGCCAGGTCCGAGCGATAATGGGCTTGTGGGAAGATGCTATCGGTGATGCCAGTGAGGTATGACTGTTCTTCATCCCGAGATAGGTCATTGCTGATGACATATTTGTAAGGCCATCTTACTTGACCCTACGTGTCCCTGGGGTTACGAAAGAAAGCACGCGGCACTTCATGGGGCACAGCTGTTTGACGAAGCTATCGATGCGTTCGTCAACATGCTTTCCGCAATCGAGAACTCTCCTGACCAGGGTATTCGCCGTAGGGTTTTCAGAAACCGCCCCGATGACGAATCGCTGACATATTCCGCAGAACAGCGCAATAACTATGTATCGCCCTCGGCGACAATGGCTGCCATCGATTCTGCAATTCACGAAACCTTCAAGATTTGTCCTTTCGTGCTCATCGACATCAAAACCGGTTTTCTCTGTGACGGACCCGAGCAAACACGTATATTTAAAGCAGATCCAGCTTTCAAGGAGCTGGTTTCCTCCATGACGGAGGAATTAGATGAAAACCGCATCCTACAAGTCGTCTCCGCATACTTCCAATATGTCATGTTTTCCCACACCTGGGAAGGGAAAGAACCATCGTTTCAAGAAGTTACGGTGGTGAAATCAATCTGGGTGCTACCCCCGTCACCTCTGAACGACAAGTTACGCAAATTCTGTGAAATGGTTCGTGACGATGGTTACCGCTGGGCTTGGAGCGACACTTGTTGTATCAACAAGACTACCAGCACGTTGCTGAGCCGATCACTCGTTTCTATGTACCAGTGGTATGAAGAAGCGGCGGTTACACTCGCTCTGCTTGTTGGCGTACCATCCCCATCCCTCCCAGGCGACCTCGCAAACAGTTTCTGGATGATGCGAGCATGGACACTCTTAGAATTGCTCGCATCAAAGGTCATTCGTTTCTACGATAGCGAATGGAAACCCTACCTCAATGACACCCATATCAACCACAAAGAGTCTCAGGTTATCGTGCAAGAGTTGGCGAACGCACTGGGGGTCGCGCCAGAGATTATCACCAATTTTCGTCCAGGCGCTCTTGGGGTTCGCGAAGTACTTCGCTTGGCTTCAGCACGCGCAGCGACGATAGAAGAAGACGTGGCATACTCCTTGATTGGAATTCTAGCCAGCGACATCGCACCAAACTATGGGGAAGGAGAAGCAGCCCTGGGACACCTCTTGGAGGAGGTGCTGACCCAATCAGGTGAAATGGGCGTGCTCGCTTGGACTGGGAAATCTCCTGGCTTCAATAGCTGCTTCCCTGCCTCTGCAGCCGTCTATAAGCAATCGCTGTTTACATCACCGGCGATGAACGAAGAGGAAATTGACACACGGGTCTCAGCATTGCGGACCACGTTATCCCGGCAGGAGGCGATGTCAATCTATGACCGGATTATTCGCCTCCCACCCGTGATTGGGGGTCATCGCCGACTACATCTTCCATGCATTGTATTTCCCGTGAAGAAATTACGCCGCCACCAAGGGAACAGATATTATGCCAAGACCTCTATTCTTGGGGAAGTCGAATTCCGGACGTCCAATGTCATCTCGCTTACCGAACCGCGCAACCTGTGCTTCGTACATCCGTGGATACGTTGCCTCCTGGATCGGACTGAAGCATATTGCGGACTCGATTGGGAAGACGATTCCGAGACCGACGTAACCTGTGACTCTGATATCGACTTCAACGCCGCCGTCGACATTGATCCCCATATCATCTCCGATATCAGCGCTACGCCCCTGATCATTAGTGCAGAGTCAGATATGGACATTATCCGCTTGCGCTCGTCGCCCCTGCCCTCTTTATCGTCCGTCGCCAGCCGGCTGACACGATTGGACGATTATGCCCGAGCGCTGCGTCTGGTCGTTCGCATCGAACAGCCGTTCAGCGCTTTGCTCCTCGAGCAAGCGTCCGATGGAAAGTTTAGGCGGGTAGCAGCCGAGCACGAGATCATTGTCCGGCCGCGTCAGATCACTCGCTCGAAAGATGTTCAAACGGCTGTGTTGGAGGTGTCGTGACGGGTTTTGTCGTTTTGTTCCTGGTGCTCTTTCTTGGTGTATTGTATGGCTTCCTTGCCTTTTTGCTGGTTCCTGTCCATCCTGTGGCTTGTTACTCTGTTCTGGGGGTGAACACTAGCGGCAGACCGATATTGCCAAAGGGGTGTAAGAGTAATTCGAGTTGTTATGCTTGACCAGTAGTCCTCCCACTCAAACCAGTCTATACGTGGTAGTGCTCATGCTCACTTATTGGCACTATCGTACTCTCCAAGTACCCCCGCACCCGGCAAGGAGCTTTGGGATCGGCTCGACGAGCAAGTCAAGGGTGAACTCGATCACGCGGGTCCGTCGCGAAAGGTGTTCAGAGAGCGAAAAGGACGCGTTCTATGGGTGTAGTACAGGGCGATACGACTGTTGCGAATACAACATGATGGAATGCAAGTTGAAAAACACGACCAGTCTGGTAAAAAAAAACTCAACTTCCTCTCTTCTCTCAACTCTCGTCTGAGTGACTCGCGTGTAAATGTGACGAACT
>JBBPOF010000667.1:0-18652 GCA_038091315.1 Porphyrellus cyaneotinctus | reverse complement strand
GTTTGACGTCACATGAAGGCATATAGATAACTGGCGATAACCACACAGGTTGTCCATTAAACTCTATGATAACAGAGCCAATGCCCTTTATGGGGGCACGGCCATTTGCCGTTTGCGTATACTGGGCATTGGAGAAAGCATTATACTTGATGAAGTTGGTTAAGTCATTTGTGAAATGGGATGAAGCCCCCGAGTTGTGTAGCCACATATGAGGTGGAACCGCATGTAGGTCGACTTTCTCTTTTCCCTTAATCTTACTGTCGTGCTTATTGCAGTCGTCACACATAGTGAACAGGACAGCAGTAGAATTGTCACTATCTACTACATGGCGTATTGACAAGTATGTACGTACGATCTGAGGTGATAAAGACTGCGCATCAGTGCCAGTAGGACCATGACAGGGATTGGATACTTGCCAGGATGCCTGGTGTTCAAAGAATCATTCGACATAATCATTGGCATCTTCACCCATGGATACTTCATCCTCATTGCAAAAATTGTCTTCATCAATGATATCGATGACATCCATCTTGACTTCAACTTCTTCGAGGTGGGAGGAGAGGGGATGAGCTGAGGAAGTGGAGGCATGACTGTCCGACCAGTCGAATTGACGGTTGGCAGGGCCATCCAGGGGATGCAGAGTCTGGGCTGTGCCAGGGACTCTGAGGCGTTGCACCAGCGATATGGTGCACTTTGTTTGAGGAAATCTGGGAGGGCCATAGTGGGCCGCTCCAGGGGTGTGAGCCAGTGAGCATGGGTCGGTGACGGGTGGAGTGAGTGAAGGCATGGTGGGAGAGAGGATGATGGGTGGTGCTGTGAAATTTAAGAAGGCGAAGGATGCCAAACTCTCATTTACAGCAGCATTGTTGCAATGTTGCTGCTGTTTGTCATCTCCCTGTTGTGAGTGCTTGCCAGCGCAATGCTTCTTCTTCTTCTCCTCACTGTTTCCCTGCTGCTGCTGTTGCTGCTGCAAGAAGGCAGGATCCTCTCCCTTGCGCTTGACGTTTGAAACCTTGTTGGCACTGGACTGCGCCTGCTGTGGTTGTGGTTGCTAGTGACCACTGGGATGGTTGGGCTTACACTTACTGGCAAATTGTTGCCAAGCTGCCATGGTGAGCTTTTCAAGCTCATGCATTGTGATGTCCTGTCATTTCACCCTCCTTTATCTCCATTGCCTTGGAGTTGAGGAGTTGGGTAGCGAAATCTGCATAGTGAGGGAGTTTTGCAAGGGTGATCATGGCCTGGAGTTTAGTCGGGATTTCGTACTCCAGGTCCGTGAGTTGTGCAAAGTGCGCATTCAGCTTTGAGAAGGCTGAAGCTGGGTGGTTGTTTTCTGGGATCACCAGCCCAATCATCAATTTAAACTCTGAATATGTGGAGGTGAGGGAAGGGGTATCATATTTCTTCTGGAGGTTGTCCCAAAGGGACATGGCAGTGTTGACGTCAGCATAGCATTGCATGACGTTTGGTTCCAGACAAAGTTTGATGGCGCCAACTGCCTAGTCATTGTTTTTGTCCCACAAAGTCTGTTTCTCCTCAAGGGTGGTCTTGTCCTCAGGAGTCTGGGTGACATCCCTGGGGGCAGAAGGGCAGGCTTTGTGCATTTTCTGCCAGGATCTGGAGAAGTGGAGGAACACTTCCATTTCCTGAGCCCAGTGCTGGTAGTTGGAGCCGTCGAGTTTGGGGATGGTGAAGAGGGTGTTGGTCGACATGTTGTATAAGAACTAGGGGATGGACGTCAGTAACTGAGTTGATCAATAAAGAAGAACAAACAGTGAGTGGAGTTACCACATTGGTGACACCCAGAGCCCTCTAGCAATGGTTTGACATAGTCTCCCCATGCTGAAGTTCTGGGTGAACTTTCACTGACGTTTGTGACAACGTCAAGGTGAACTTCCTGTGCATTGCCACTGTAGGAAGTATCCAGCGTTGCCACACAGGATAAGTTCATTTGTGTTCACCATTCAAGCATTTCCATCAGAACGTGGTAGACATTCACCAACGGGTATCGCATGGCGTTTCTGCACAGTGCATTGCCCGGGGCTCATAACCTGTTGAGAGGAGCGTAACCCGAAGGGTACTAACCTAGTTGGTGGTGAAGCGGTAACTCTTAGATTGTTGTGGTATGGGTTCAAGAGTGTTTTTTAATTTCAGACTCAGACGAGTCTTATATCCTACAGGCAAGTATTATGTAAGCTACTAGATATGTACGCTACATTTCAACACTGTCCTCATGCAAAAGAATTCTAATGGTGATCTGCACCCCTGTGCCTACTACTCCCATACCTTTGGTGCCGCTGAATGGAATTATGACATTTATGATCGTGAACTCCTCACTGTCATCCTTGCCCTTGAAGAATGATGCCATTATCTCACTGGCATCTACCACCCCATGACAATTCTTACCGACCACAAGAATCTCACTTACTTTAAGGTGCCCCATAAACTCTCTCATCACCAAGCCTGCTGGATGCTCTTCATCCAGGACTTTGATCTCCACTGGGACTATCGTCCAGGCTCCCAGATGGGTCCCGCAGATGTGCTCTTATGTATGGCTGAGGTGGACACCACCTTGGACAATGCAGAAGTAACACTGCTCCCTTCTGACGCTTTTGTCCATGCCCTTGACACTGAATTGGCTGATAAAATTGCCAATTCCACCCCCTCCGACCCCCTAGTCATCGACACCCTGGCCTCTGAAGCCCCGTTCCTTCCCCGTACCAACAAGGCTGATTGGACCTTCTTGGACAGCCACCTTTACTTTAAGGGTCGCCTTTACATCCCAGAACTTGCCTGACACGACCTGGTATCTTCCCTCCATGTTTCCCCTGCTGGGGGCCATGAAGGTTACTTCCACATGGTCCACTGGATCCAATGTGATTACTGGTGGCCGGGACTCACTTCATTCCTTCAGCAGTTTATTGCCAGCTGCACGGTTTGCCAGTCACATAAGGCAAATACCCACCCCACCATTCCCAGGCTTACTCCCCTCCCAGTTGCTGCCACTCGCCCCTTCCAAAATCTCTCTGTTGATCTCATCACTGACCTCCCGGTCTTCAACAGCTTTGACTCTGTCATGGTGATGGTAGACCATGGCCTTACAAAGGGGGTAATTCCCCTCCCTTGCCTAAAAATGATCGATGCCACAGGTGTTGCATCACTCTTCTTCAAACACGTCTTTCCCCAATTTGGTCTCCACAACAAACTCATCTTGGACTGTGGTCCTCAATTCGCCTCTGCCTTTGCTTGGGAACTCTCCCGCCTCCTGCAATATGACCTTGCCCTCTCCACCACCTACCACCCTCAGACAGATGGAGAAACCAAATGTGTAAACCAGGAACTTGAAATGTACCTCCACATATTCTGTGCAGGAAACCCCTCCAAATGGAAATCACTCCTTCTGACTGCGGAATTCTCCCATAACTCTGCAGTACACTCAGTCACCAAACAAATTTCCGTTCTCTCTCATGATGGGCTACAAACTCTATGCCTACCCACTCCTTGGAAAAACCTTCCTTCCCACCCTCAAACAACAGCTCCACACCCTTGATGAGCCTTGGAAAGAAGCTCACACCGCTCATGAGCAAGCCCAACAGCTCATGAGGGAACATATTTCCTCCAACTTTAAACCTTGGAAACTAGGCGAAAAAGTCTGGCTGGAATCCAAGAAGCTCTGACTGCGGCTTCCCTCAAGGAAACTTGCCCAAAAGCAGACTGGTCCCTTTGAGATAACTCAGGTGATCTCCTGCACTGCCTACCGGCTAAAACTTCCTCTGATGTGGAAGATATACAATGTCTTCCATGCTTCCCTTCTTTCCCCTTATAGGGAAACTGTGGAACACAGCCCCAATTTCCTTAATCTTCCTCCTGATCTGATCGCAGGAGAAGAGGAATACAAAATTGACCAAATCCTCACTCACTGAGGATCCGCTCACTGCCAATAATTCCTGATCTTGTAGAAAGGCTACTCTTTGGCCAAAAACACTTGGGAACCCAAGGCCAACATAACACATGCACAGACCACCCTCACAGCTTATAAGGCTTGCTTCCCCTCTGATTTCCCCAACTGAGCCCTTCTTCTTCACTCACCACCATCCTCCCCATTATGCAGCTTTCCCTCTCAGTCTCTTTGGGTTGCGCCGACCTTTTTACCATCATTGCCCTCACCATCACCTATGTACTCTTTCGTACATTTCATTCGCTTAATCACCCCGTCGTCTCCATTATGGTGATTGGCAGAATCCAATTCAAGTAGGCACTTGTCCACCCCCAGTCCTATCACACTTCTATGTACAAATTCGACGAGACCAACGAATGGGGTGGTGCCCAGTTCTGGGATCTTCTGGACCTTGGTCCTGAGGAACAGGCCCAATTAGCTGAAGAAGACCTTATGGATGGATAGGATCCCTGATCCTTCCTTCCTTTTATGGGGATGGAACTAGTTTCCCACCCTGTTTTGTAAATAACCATCCATTTTCTCATGGACCATAACCTTTTCATTGTGGATGGAGTCTCAACTGAGGCCCTTTTAAAGATAAACCCCCACCTATTTGAACCTCATCACCCCCTATGTCTTACACCTACAACCTCCTTGTCCTCCTCCAACAACTCCCCACCTTTAACTGAAGGAAGTTCATCACAGAATTCCTAGAAAAACCCTCCTGCATTCTTGCTCTTGAGGGACTCCCCATCTACCCGCATGCCTCTTATGTTCACCAACTCATCACTCTCTACTGATACTACACCATCACTAGAGGGAAGATCGCAGAGAGCCCCAATCCCCTATCTGAGGAGATTGCAGCACTTTTTGAGACATGGAATATCTTCCTTGACATGCTTCACTCAGCAGGGATCCTCAACCTCATTATCCAACTACCAGAGGACCTTCTCCGCTGAGCTGTTCCCCTTATCTTCCTCTCACTGCCCCAGGGGACCAGACAGCCAGTATCTCTGGTTTTGACCTCCGTTCCCACCATTCCAGGAACTCCTGAACTCCCTGGAACTTGGACCACCCCATCTTCTCCCCCTTCCACTCCACCTGGAGACTCCTGAGCTCATCCCCTTCGCCACCAACATGCCATTATCTTCATTTTCAGTGCTGGATCTAGCAACAATGGACCCCTTGTGGGAACTATGGGTGACAGAAGGTCTCCTGGTGCTTGCACTGGAACTCCAATCCCGCGTACCACTGGTACACCCACCCCCTCAGACTCCATTCCCAATGGACTCCCTATCCCACCTCCTCAATGCCGTCGCTAATGCCGATGACTCTGTTACAAGTGTCAATCCACTGCCCACATTCGCCCAGACTGCCCCCAATACCAATGCCCTCTCTGCGAGGTCTTCTCCCCTGGACGTGCTCAGCACTGTTGCCCTATGCGATGCTGCCCTAACTGCAGTACCATTGGCCACTCCCTCTATGAGTGCGACGAACCTGGGTGGACTCGTCCCTTCTTCCCTCCTACTAGATGGTTCACCCCTACTGGACTCCTCTCAGGAGGAGATAGCAATGATAGTGGAAGCTCTGGGACATTCTGAGGTGGTACCTCAGGAGTATGAAGGGGGTAATATTACAATTTTCCCTTCATTCACCCCATCCATGTTACCCCTATCCACCCCCAACCCTATAGATCCCAAGGATATGCCCTTTCGTTTTCCAGACTTCATTCAGTTTCCACCATTTCCTCTTTAGATGGTGCATGGAACCACACACACAGTCCATTCCCTATTATGTTGACATCCATTCTCTTTTTGTCTAGGTCCATTCCCAAAGCAGTATGGTCCATCTCCTTTCAGTCATGGTGATGCAGCCATATTTTCTTTCTGACTTCTTAGGCTGCATTTATCTCTTTTCATTATGGTCCATTCCCTTTTCATTGTGGTTTACTTAACCTTTCTCATTTCGTCATGGACAAACAGCACCTCCCACAATGGGATCTCTTGTTCCCATTTTGTACTCTGCTCTTCCCTATATATACCTCACTGCATGTACTAGTATTCCCCATCTAGTTCTACAGTATATAGCCTAGTTTCTAGTACCACTCAGCCCTGTCTGAGTGAGACCTTCCCTTCTGCAGTCAGATGTGTCTTTCTGTGAGACTTCCCTCCATATGCCAAATATTCAGGTATGAGACCTGCTCGTCATTGTTCCCAGCAACAAGACCAGGACCACACTGGAGACTAGTGCTTGCATTCTTAACAGTAAGTATGCCGGAGCTGAGACGGAGGTACAAATGGTCTGGAGCTGTGATGGATGCACGAATGTCTGGAGCTGTGATGGATGTACAAATGCCTGGAGCTGTGCTTTCAAGTGAGACACAGGTTAACTGATTAGTGATGAGGTTGTCACTGAGAATGAGTAAATGGGAGTCATAAAGTGGGAGTCATAATCAGGGGAGATAGAAAGGGCGGATTGAAGCCCAGAGGTGTAGGAGTGTGCCGGAGGTGCAGATGAGCGGAATGTGTCAAGAGTTAACATAGTGGTTGGCGGAGTTGACAGGAGTGACCTAGAAAAGGGTCGGAAGCATTGGAGGTGGAGTATGAAGTTGAACCTGAAACATGGAATATGACAGATAACCAAGCTGCAATAATTCTATCCCATGATCCACAGTTCTGAGCATTGACCAAACACATCAAATGAAAGTACCACTTTGTTTGAGATGACCTTGTTGAAAAAGAAGAAGTAATTGTCAGTTATATTCCAACTAGAGACATGGTAGCAGACATACTCACAAAACCACTTGTGAGAGACCAACAATGGAAATTTGTCAAGGCTATGGGACTACAGTTACACTTGAGTGGAAGTGACAGTATCCAACTATAGTTCCAACACTTCCAGATCCCAATATCCAGAACCACCATTCCAGAACCACTTCCAGAATTTTCCTGTGCACTTCCAGACTCAGAACCACTGGGAGGCTTGGAAGCATTGGAAGCATTGAAAGTATTGAAAATTCAAAATGTTCTTTCAGGTTTGCTACTACAATATTGCAGGTAACATAATACAAGTATACCTCTGTCCATAGTATATATATATTCACCATGCATAAGTTACAAGCACCTCAGTCATTTCTACCATCTTAGGCAGTGGCTGAGGTGAGTTCTTTTTACTTAGTTTTCATTTCTAGTTAATGTACTATAGCACTGGGCAATTCCTGCCCTTCTCTCAGATTTTGTCACTTTCAAACAGGCATTCAAACACATCTTTACTTCTCCAAGTTCTGTTGATCAAGAGCCAAAGGCAACACAGTTAGAGAATGTATGTATTCATGGTATGCAGTTAGTCACTAAGGTCTCAGTCACCTATGTTGTGACCCAGGTAAGTTAAAACTTGCTAGTAACCATACATATATATTTCAAATACATCAATCATAGGCTTGCTTTGCACCTACATCTGCCCAGATATTTCTACACACTGACCTTGTGACAGATTCCAAGTGTTTCTACAACAGCATCCTAAAGTTACTTTTTGATGCTGACAAGAAAGAGGAGGTAGACCAACTTTTGATATGGTGGAACAGATATGGCCCTCTAGTCTGTGTTGATATAATGCTTAACAATGAACAGGCAAGTGTTTCCGCTTTACACTGATGTCAAACATCTGCCATCAAAGAATAGTGCTTTGGCAAGGATTCACCAGAAGCACACACAGAATAGAGTTCAAAATAACAACATCGTAGAATAGCCTATTTTATTATCACTAATATCAGGCTGTGCACAAGAATTAAATGTTTGCAGTTCCAACTGGTTTGATGCTGTTTAATCTACAAAGCATTCATCACATGGCAAAAATGCACTGCTAGCCCACTGACAGCCAAAGGTGCTTGTCTGCAGAGGGTGTCAATATAAAGTAAGGATGGTTGACATGGGCCATACCAGCCTATTCTATGTTAGTAGGTGACACCCTCCCAATGCTGCTGGTGGTCAAGTGTCCCTGTCTGCAAAAGGTTTCAATACAGAGCCAGTATTGCTGGTGTGAGTTATCCCCACCTATATTGCTGACATGGCCATACTAGCCTGAGTTATGTTTGTTAGTGGCATTCAGTCAATGGCACTAATGGTCAAAAACACCATCCATCTGTGGGGGGTGTCAATACAAACCAGAAACAGTTGATGTGGGCCATACTAGCCAACATTATGTTTGTTAGCAACATTCTCTCAGTGCTGCTGGTAGTCAAGTGTCCCTGTCTGCAAATGGTGTCAATATAGAGCCAGAATTGATGATGTGAGCTATTCCTACCTGCATTATAATTCTTAGCACCATTTTCAAAATGGTCCTAGTGATTGAGCACACTATTCTGTGGGGTATGTTAATACATAGCAAATATTGCTGATCTGGGCCATATCAACCCAAATTGTTTTTGTTAGTGGTAGTCTGTCAATGACACTGATGGTCAAGAATGCCCATCTGTGGAGGATGTCAATACAAAACAAGAACAGTTGATGTGGGCCATATCAGCTGACATTATGTTTGTTAATGACATTCTCCAAGTGCTGGTGGTGGTTGAGCACCCTATTCTATAAGGTGTGTCAATAAAGAGCAGGAATTTCTGACATGGTCATACTTACCTTTGTTATTTTTGTTGGTGATATTCTCCTGATGTGTGCTGATGATCAAGAGTGCCCATCTGCAGGGAGTGTCAATACAAAGCAAGGATGGCAGATATGAGACATATGGGCCTGCATTATGCTTTCAGTCAGTGTTAGTATTCTCCCAATGATGCTAGTGGTTGAGCATGCTATTTTGTGAGGTGTGTCAATAAAGAGCAAGAATTTCTGATATGGGCCATATGTACTTGCCTGAGTTGTTTTTGTTGGCATATTCTCCAGATATGTGCTGATGGTCAAGCACACTTGTTCATCAGATATGTCAATCTAGAGCCAAAATTAGTGGCATAAGCATTCCTGCCTACAATTGTGATTTTTAGTGGTATTTTCTAGCTGATACTGGTGATCAAGAACACTATTCTGTCAGACATGTTGATATAAGCAAAGGTGGTTGACAGCATGATGCTATAATTAGCTGCAAGCACTGTATAGATCAACACTCAGCAACCACCTCAGAAGTTAGATGAGCTGGTCAGAACCTGTATCATAACAACATAAATTATACTGTTGGTAGATATGCTAAGCCTAGCTAATTGTTGATCTGACTATCACCAATTTCCTGATGCACCAAGGCACTCCCATCCCTGAAAGTCAAGCACTTTGCCACCAAGCTCAGACTATGCATAGCTTAAGGAGTGTTGAAATTGTTGGAATATGCAATCATGTGTGCAGCTGCATCATTGTCAGGCTGACTCCATCACCAGCAAGCATATGGTATGCATCCTCATATATATCTTTTCTATTGTGTGGGAACATTGGTTTCACTGCATATTTAATATTTCATCCATACCTATGTCTGGATCCTCACAAGATCCTTCATCCCATTTAACAAACTATACATGTCATATCATATATAAACTTTGTTGCTTTGTCAAGACATCTCAGTCTGTTGTTCATGCACAATGACTGAGGTGAGTTATAGTCTTTAATCTTTTACCTACTCAAACTAAACTATACATAGCCTTGTCCATTGATAGGTAAATATACTAGTCTGTTGTTCATGCATGACAACTGAGCCTTATTCCTTAATAGCCATTGCACATCATCTCATTCCTTCTAGAACTACATGTATTTCAGGTTATGAGCTCTGAGTTTTCCAAAAACTGATCAAGCTGAACCTCTCACTTCCATGTCTGTTTTTTCCATCACCACCAATATCCTCCCTAACAATGTCCTGAAGCTTGAGCACTGCCACTTGCCCAGTCTACACTGCTCCTCTAACTGCTGAACAGAAGGAAGAAGTCAACAAATGGAAAAAGGACAAATGAATGGTGAAGCACTTACTTGCTCAGTGAATTCTGGACTCAACCACCTTGCAAATCCAAAAGAAGGCAACTGTAGCCAAAATGTAGGACAAAATTACCAAGGAGTATACTGAGAAAGGTGTGTATGCACAGACAGACCTGTGTGTGCAATTCCTCAACTCAAAGCTTGCCAAGGGAGCTGATGTCTGCCAGTTCCTTGATAGACTATGGACAAAGTAGAAAGAGTTAGCTGCTGTGGATGTCAGCATCAGCATCGACAAGCAGGATTACTGCTCAATGATCATTAAATCCCTATCCAACTCACTTGCCAACTTTGCATCAAGTCAGCTTGCTGCAGTCTGATTGTTTACCACCACAAAAACACTGGACTCCGACGTCCTGATCTCTGTCATAGCTGAAGAAGCCAATCACTAACAAGTGAAGTACCCTGTGTAGAGTGACACAAAGGATTAGGACTGCAATGAGGAAATGTCTGTTGCTTATTCAGGAGCATCATGAGGATGCAGCAAGGGAAGGCGAGGCAATGGGAGGTGAACCTTACAAAAGTGTTGGGACTGTGGATCTACAGAGCATCTTATAGCATTCCACAAGAAATCTGGTAGCAAAAAGAGACCTACCACAATAGACACAGCCAACATTGCTCAGGGCGATAGTGACTCAGAAGATGGCATATTTGGAGTCTTGGATGACTCAAGTGACGACAAGTCAATACTGGGCCTGCCTGTTGTCAATTGAATCCTCATATGACAAGGAAGATGAAGGAGATGGCAATAACTGGTGCTCAGTCATGGATAAGGATGTATTTGATGTCATCTGGGATCTTGAGGAGTTCTGAGCACTGGATGTTGAGAACACTATATCCGTCGACTGTGCTACCCCTGCAAATGACCTGAAGAACACTGCTATGGCATCAAATAATGAAAGCACCTCTTTGTGCCAAGTTAAACTGCATGACTCAGGCACCATGCATCATATCTCCCCATATTGTGAGCATTTCAAAAACCTTGCTGATATCCCAGATAAATCATTTATGGCCACAAATCATCAAAGGTTTGTCACAACTGGAATTGACGACATGATAATTGAGATACCAAATGGGTACAATATATTGCAATTATGTCTTACTGAGGTCCTGTTCTCATTTAAGGTTGGGTACATGCTGGTATCAATTGGTCATCTTAATGAGCTTGGACTCTTGACAACATTTGCAGAGGGCTTCTGCAGGATCAAAGGATCAGATGGTGAAACAATTGGATGAATACCATGTACCACAAAGGAGCTGTACTGTATCATACATTAACATGAGGTTGCCAATGCCACTGGAGAAATGGTGACTATTATGGAGCTGCACTGCTGTCTCAGACACATTGACCCATCTATTGCCTGATGCCTTGTCAAGAACAGATTGGTTAGTGGACTAAAATTTGATGACACAAAGGATGGGGGTACCTTTTGTGAGTTCTGCATCTATGCAAAGGCAACATGCAAGCTGATTGTGAAGGTCTGAGAGGACGAATGGAGCAAAGACATCAGCACACTCATATGGTCTGATGTCTAGGGGCCAGCGCCAGTTGCAATGCTCAAGGGGAAGCAGTACTGTGTTACCTTCATGGATGACTACTCGTGCTTGACATACATGTACATGCTTCACTAGAAAAGCAAAACATTCACAGCATACAAACAGTTCAAGGCATGGCTTGACTGCCAACTTGCAGCAAATATGTGCATGCTTCATTTGGACTGAGGAGGTGAGTACCTGGGAAATGAATTCATTGTTTATCTGTGGCAAAAAGGCACAGTGCAATATCTTACAGCACACAACACACCCCAGCATAATGGTGTTGCCAAGTGGCACTACTCCATGCAAGCGGATTACCAAAATTCCTGTGGAGAGAGGCTGCACATCATGTTATTTGGCTAAAAAATAGAATGCCTACCAAGGTTCTTGATGGGTCAACACCATATGAGGTTGCTTTTGTTGAAATGTAGCATACACATATAGTAGCTTATATAATACTTGCCTATAGAATATAAGACTTGTCTGAGTCTGAATTTGAAAAACACTCTTGAATCTGTACCACAATGATCTCAGAGTAACTGCTCACCACCAGTAGGTATGTAAGTAACCACCAGATTACACTCCTCTCAATATGGTAGCCTAACTCTTCCATCATCTATTTGATCCAAATGACCTGGCAAGAACAATTGCTCAGTGCTATATACTCAGCTTCTGTGGATGACAGTGCAATGACTTTTTGACAGTGTGAATTCCAAAGGAAAACACCATCCATGAGTTTCAGGAAGAATCCTGTCTTCAAGTGATAGGTGATCTTGTCCTAACCCCAATTAGAATCTGTGCAAGCAAAAATGCCTTTATCACTGGCACCATTGTAGACTAGAGAGTAATCTCTAGTGTCTATCAGATATTGATAGATATAGAGAGCATTTTCAAGGTGATCTCTCAATGTTAGTTATGGTCCATTGCCTTTTTATTGTGGCTTACATAACCTTTCTCAATTTGTTGTGGTTGAACAGCACCTCCCAAAATGGAATCTCTCATTCCCATTTCATACTCCACTTTACCCTTTATATATCTTGCTGCATGTACTATAGTTCTCCATCTAGTTCTATGCTATTCAGCCCCATCTGAGTGAGACCCACCTTCTGCAGTTAGACATGTCTACTGCAAGACTTCCCTTCAGACCTCAACACTGTCGTTGTCTGAGACCTGCTTGTTGTTTCCAGCAACAAAATCAGGACCACACTGGAGACTAGTCTCTGCATTAACAAAAGAACTAGAGCTACCAATGTCCTTGCCACTGTGCAACAGGACACCCACCAATCACAATTTGTCGTTTCTCCACTGCTGACTTCTCTGACACTGATGAGGAAGCTTCCTGCTCCCCTTCTGGTATTTCTACACCTCATAGCAGATCTCCTTCTTCTTCATTCTCAAACGAGAAATATCATCCTATAGAAGAACTAAGAACTAATTGCTCACAGCATCTTATAGCTTTACCAAGCTCTTCCCAACCTTCTGGGAGATCCTTCCCAAAATCACTAGCTATTGCCAGTACATCATCCTCTGCCACTCCCTGTGCTCACACTCCCTGAGGAGAGGTCGCTGCATCTCTTTGTGAGTACCACCCTCTACCTTCTGCACAGGCACCTCTACCTGATGACGACTACCTTCACTTTGACAAACCCATCCAAGTAGACCCTCCTCTCCACCCATCTGCACCCACCATCATGTCTACTTCCAACAAACAGTCTGAGCTTAAAGCTGAACTCCCTGATGACTTCTCTGGGAAAGCTAAGGATGCCAATCACTGGCTCCTAGCTATGAAGGCCCATTTTACTATGAATATAGCCCACTACTCCAATGATGCTGCCACCATTACCTTCCTCAACAAAATGAGCAAGGGGCAGGGTGTAGCCTTCTCTGAGGGATAGCTCATGAAGCTAGCTGATCTGAGTATTGTGCCAGTGCACAAGCTGCTGGAAAAGTTGCTGGAGGACTTTAAGTGTGTCTTTTTGCCCAAGTATACCACCACAAGGGCCTGTATGGCCTTGCATGACATTTGCATGAAGAGAAAGCCCTTTCAAGTTGACTTCTATGCATTCCACTTGGCTTTCGAGCTTGAAGCAGAATGAAGCAGTGTCTCAAACCAGGATATCCTCAAGGACCTGGCCAAATGTGCAGTGACAGAGTCACTCGCATGGAACATGATGGCCTTGCTGGATGAACCTTCTATGGTTTCCACTTGACTTAATAAGGCTGGTCAATTCTTTAACACAGCCAATAGATTAAAATCCCTTCAGAAGGGAGGGCCATATATCCCATCCACTTCCTCCTCTTCTTCCCCCTGCTCATGCAATCCTATAGCCATGAATGTCAATGTCATCTACCTCTCCCCTGCCACCCATACTGAATATATGTGAAGCAACAAATTCTTTGTCTGTCACAAGGTCAGGTGTAGTACACAGAACCATCCCAGAACCCATAGAAACACCCCTTTTGGCCTTGTGGGACCCAACCACTTCCCTAGAACATTCGAGCTACTAAAACCTCTGAGTCTCCCCCTCCTCCCCCTCGTCCAGCCAAAGAGGATCCAATTTAGAAGTACCTCCATACCCTGAATATTGACTGTGCCGACACTCACAGAATCTTAAAGATCTGTTTTGACAAGGACATCAATGAGCATGGCAAATACATCAATAATGTTGAAGAAGAAGAGATTTTATCCATGGAAGAATCTCAATTGGGTTTTTAGATGGAAGGGGTGGTTTGACATCACTGCCTTCCCACACAATTGCTCCTGTAATTATATCTGACAAAAATGCTAGATCATTGCAAATCCCACTATCTGCATTTGTTGGACCTACAGGACAAATCATTGACACCACTGCTCTTCTCAATAGTGGTGCTACTGAATGCTTCATCAACAAGGACCTTGTTGAACAAATGAGGTGGCCAAAAACATATATGGCATGCCCCTTCAAAGCCCATAATGTGGATGGCACTTCAAATCAGAGCAGACTTGTTTGTCATGAAGTCTGTCTCACTATTCACATCTCCAGAGTCGATATGACCTGGACATTCATGGTATTGAACTGCAGTTCACAAAACATCATCCTCAGTCTACCCTGGTTATGGGAGGTCAACCCTATCATCAATTGGACAATAGGAGCTATTGAGGTCCCCAATAAACTCCCTACCCTTCAACATGATGATCCCAAGGCGCTCAGGCAATGATACCTGATTTCCTATCTCAATGCTGACCCCTCTGAGAAACTTTTCAAGCATCTCCAAAAATGACTTGGATGAAATTCTTCCAAATGGCTTTGAAAAACTACACTGTCCACTGAGCTTGCTCAAAAGGAACAGCCCAAGGAGGAGGTATTACATACCTCCACAATTCTCAGAATTTGCTGATGTTTTCTGGAAACCCCCTGATGGAAAACTCCCTCCCTCTCATCCCTTCAATCATACAATTGAACTGGACAAAGACTTTGTCCCAAAGTGTGCCAAAGCTTATCCACTCAATCTCACATAGATTGAGGCATATAAGGTGTTTATTGACAAACACCTCAAGGATGGAAAGATCCACCCATCCAAGTCTCTGCAGGCTAGCCCATTCTTCTTTGTTCCTAAGAAGGATGGCACTCTCCACCCCTGCTAGGACTATTGCTACCTTAACTCTCACACCATCAAAAATGCCTACCCTCTTCCCTTCATCTTCAATTTGATGGATAAGCTCAAAAGATCTTCTGTCTTTACCAAGATGGATATCTGATGGGGATATAACAATATCCTCATCACTGAGGCTGACCAATGAAAGGCTGTGTTCATCACTCTATTTGGTCTCTATAAGCCCAATGTCATGTTCTTTGGAATGTGCAACTCCCCTCCCACCTTCCAAGCCCTTATAGACCACATCTTTTGTGAGGCCCACATCAAACTGGTTCTGGAGCAACTCTGGAAGCATGGACTTGGGCCCAAACTTTCAAAGTGTTTCTTTGGTGTCTGTGAGATGGAATACCTCAGGATGATCATCCACAAAGGGAAAATTGCCATAGACCCAGTCAAATTGGCTGCCATTCACAATTGGACTCCTCCTCACTCCGTCAAAGCAGTTTGCTCTTTTCTGGGCTTCTGCAACTTCTATTGCAAGTTCATTCTGGACTTCATGACTATCATCCATCCCCTCAATGCTCTCACCAGCAAAAATGTCATGTGAGACTGGGGATTGCTTGAGAAGACTGTCTTCCACCATTTCCAAAAGTGTTTCCTCTGGAAGCCTGTCCTCTGCTTCCCTGATGTTCAGCAATCCTTTTTCATCATAACTGACGCTTCCCTCCTCATGGCAGGGGCCATCCTCATGCAAAAGGATGCCAATGGCAACCTTCATCTGTGCACCTATTACTCCCACACATTCAGTTCCATGGAGCAGAACTATGACATTTACAATCACAAGCTTCTCACTATGATCCTTGCCCTTAAGAAATGGTGACATTACCTCACTGGCACCTATCACCCCATGATGATTCTTACTGACTACAGGAACCTCACCTACTTCAAAGCCCTTCACAAACTCTCTCATCACCAAGCCTGTTGAATGCTCTTCATCCAGGACTTCAACCTCTGCTGGGACTATCGTCCTGGCTCACAGATGGGCCCTGCAGATGTGCTCTCATGTATGTCCAAGGTGGATACCACTTTAGACAATGCAGAAGTAACACTGCTTCCCTCTGACACTTTTGTCAGTGCCCTGGACATGGAGTTGGCTACTAAGATAGCTGACTCCACCCCTTCTGGCCCCTGGTCATCAACATGCTCGCTGCCCTTGCCTCAGAAGCTCTGTTCCTCCCCTGCACTGTCAAGGCTGACTGGACTTTCTTGGATGGTCACCTTTATTTCAAGGGTTGCCTCTACATCACCAAGTCCGCTCACCATGACCTTGTCTCTTCCCTGCATGTCCCTCCCACTGGGGGGCACGAGGGTTATTTCTGCACAGTTTACCACATCCAGCACAACTACTGGTGGCCAGGCCTCACTTCCTTCCTTTGCCAGTTTATTGCTGGCTATGCAGTTTGCCAATCCCACAAGGTGAACATGCATCCCACAGTCCTAGGGCTCACCCCCCTCTCTCTCACCACCACTCACCCCTTCCAGAATCTTTCTGTCAATCTCATCACGAATCTCCCACCTTCTGATGGCTTTGACTCTATAATGGTCATAGTAGACCATGGACTTACAAAAAGGGTTTTCCTCCCTTGCCATAAGGCAATCAACATTGCTGGCATTGCATCACTCTTTTTTGAACATGTCTTCCTCCAATTTGGCCTCCATGACAAGCTCATCTTGGACCATGGTCTACAGTTTGCCTTTGCCTTTGCCTAAGAGCTCTCTCACCTCCTACAATATGATCTTGCCCTCTCCACTGCCTACCACCCTCAGACAGATGGAGAAACTGAGCACGTAAACCAGAAACTTGAAACCTACCTTTGCATATTCTGTGCAGGTAACCCCTCGAAATGGAAGTTGCTTCTCCCTACTGTGAAATTCTTCCATAACTCTGCAGTACATTCAGTAACCAAACAAACCCTGTTCTCTCTCATGATGGGCTATGAACCCTGTGTCCATCCACCCCTTGGGAAAATGTTTCTCCCCACCCTCAAACAATGGCTCCATTCTCTTGACAAGGCTCAAAAAGAGGCTCACACCACTCATGAGCAAGTGCAACAGCTCATGAGAGAACATATTTCCTCCAACTTCAAGCCTTGGAAACTAGGTGATAAGGTTTGGCTGGAATCAAAGACCCTCTTACTGCAGCTTCCCTCCAAGAAGCTTGCCCAAAAGTGGACTGGTCCCTTCAAGATAACTCAGGTGATCTCCTGCACTGCCTACCAGCTAAAACTTCCCCCAACATGGAAAATATACAACATCTTCTATGCCTCCCTTCTTTCCCCTTATAGAGAGACTGTGGAGCACAGCTCCAACTTCCATAATCCTCCTCCTGATCTAATCACTGGAGAAGAGGAGTACAAAATCGATCAGATCCTCGCTCACCAAGGATCTGCTTGCCACCAACAATTCCTGATCTCGTGGAAAGGCTACTCTTTGGCCAAAAACACCTGGGAACCTGAAGCTAACATAACACATGCACAGACCACCCTCATGGCTTATAAGGCTCACTTCCCTTCTGATTTCTCCAACTGAGCCCTTCCTCTTTGCTCACCACCATCACTTCCACTATGCACTCTCTTTTTCCATCTCTCTAGGTTGTGCTGACCTCATTACCATCCTCGCCCTTACCTTTGTCTATGTGCTTTTCTACACATTCTGCTTCCTTAATCACCCCATTGTCTCCATAATGGCAATAGGCAGGATTCAATTCAAGTGGGCACTTATCTGCCCACAATCCTATCATACATCTATGTACAAGTTCAATGAAACCAACATCTGGGGTGGCACCCAATCCTAGGAACCTCTGGACCTTGGTCCCAAGGAGCAGGCACAACTAGCTGAAGAGGACCTCATGGACAATTAGGATCTTTGTTCCTTTGTTCCTTTCATAGGGATGGGACTAGATTTCCACCCTGTTTTCTAAGAACCATCTGTTTTTGTCCTAGATCTTGATCTTTTCGTCAAGGGGTGAGTTTCAATCTGAGCTCCTTTTAAGGATGACCCCCACCTATTTGAACCTCATTCCCAATATGTCCTATGCCCACAACCTTCTTATCCTCCTCCAATAGCTCCCTGCCTTCAACTGTAGGACTTTTATTGTGGAATTCCTGGAAAAACCCTCCTGCATTCTTGCCCTCAAGGGACTCTCCACCTATCTGCATGCCTCCTATGTTCACCAACTCATTACTCTCTACCAATACTATGCCATTGCTAGAGGGAAGATTGCAGAAAGCCCTAACTCCTTATCCAAGGAGGTCACAGCACTCTTCGAGACTCAGAACATCATTCTCAACTTGCTCCACTCAGCAAGGATCCTCAACCTCATTATCAAACTACCAGAGAATCTTCTCTGTTGAGCCATCCCCCTCATCTTCCTTTTACCACCCCAGGGGACCAGACAGCTGGTATCTCCAGTTTCAACCACCGTCTCCTCCACTCCAGGAACTCCAGAACTTCCTAGAACTTGGACCACCCCATCTTTTCCCCCTCCCACCCCACCCAGTGATTTTCAGGCTCACCCCCTTTGCTGCCAACATGCCACCATCTTCATTTGTGGCACTAGATCTTGAAACCATGAACCCCTTGTGGG
>JBBPOF010000666.1:0-18656 GCA_038091315.1 Porphyrellus cyaneotinctus | reverse complement strand
TGGGTTGATTCGTCTTAAGTTAAATTCGTGATTTGCTGATGGGTATGACATCATCTCAGCTTGATGGCGCAGCTACGTCACATGCCACCACATATGTCACGATTTTGCAACTTTGGGGACACTTTGTGCTGTGTGTGACACATGCCAAAAGAGGAAATGAAGGGTCGATATCTCTGGTGAACTCATAGCAAATTACAATGTACTTAAGGGTCCTCCTGCCCACGCTAGGCCGCAGGAGGGCTAGTACCCCGGCTAATGCGGGATTGACTTATCAACGTGCCTGTTTGAAGTTGGCGCTTTCAGGTAGAAGCTATGCTACCTCTTAACCATTTAAGCACATGAATCCGAGTGAGCGCTACACCGCGGGCCTTTTTTTTCTTCCATATAGCGCTGCATCAATGACCAAGTCCTTCGCTGCGATAGAAGAGGCAAGGGATGTGTTCATAGGCAAGTTCATGACATCCCCATTCATGTCCGTCCCGTGACTGTCAAATCAAACAGGTTGCCTCGTGGAAACAATGTCAGTACCAGTTTCGTTGCACGGCAGTCTTTGAACCTTGTTGTTCATAGGTTGACGGGCATAACCTTGGGTCAAGGCTATGCCTATGTTCGGTGGTTTTCCAATGAACACCGATTATTGAGAACAGTTGTGAGCTTATTTCTGACCCGCAACCGAACCACGTGCTGATCAACTCAGGTATTGAGTGTCTTGTAACTATTTGTCCTCTTGAGTTTCACGAAGCCAGGATCGAGTTCACTGACTTTACCAGAGCTGTTGATGTTTTTAGGACAACATTGACGCTCGATTTGTTATGGCGACAACTTATATCATGTCGTCGGAATTTATCATATGCTTGCACATCCAACACTTGGTGGGTTCCCTATTTCAGAGACCTGAATTCTATTCAAGAAATACATAATACAGGCAAACTTTCGTAAGCGAATGCAAACTGCTTATATCCTTGCTCCATTGACTCCACCGCTCACCCGGGCCAGGCCAACATCCCCGCGGCGGTATGGCATTTCATTACGGGTCACGGGTCACATGAATCTGATTTTCTAAGGTCTTGATGACGGCTGGTGTGCAAACGCGAGCTTCTTTAATTGCAGGTCAACAAGTCGCACAACTGATTCATGAGCATAGATTCTACTGCTACAGAGTGTGGATAGGTCAATTGTGCAATTGTTCTTTGCTTCCTTGTCTTACGGTTCTCCAGTCAGTGGTAAAAATCTGATAGTCAGCGGCTTGGTGGTATGTGCTGGCTACCAAGTTATTGTCTGGGATGTATTCCCATAGCTACAATTCCAGGCAGCCCTCTCTGTAACAACAATGGGTAAGTAATTGGGTTTCGATCCCTTTGTTGCCTTGTATCTTATTGTTTGTAGCCCTTGGAGCCCGTGAGTTCCTTTTACATTGGGTTTACCATCGAGAATTCATGCATTCTGTCATTAAAATTCACAGTAGATGTGGCTATCCTGTGCGTTCACAATATACGTGTATGATGGCCTTTATCTAATGTCGACGAATCAGCATTGGCAGTGGTAGCATCGAGAAAATTCTGGTCACCAATGCAGTATGTCTTCATTCGATGAGACCGTGGGTACCATCATACTGGTCTTCATTAGTACTTCTCAGCCTCGAGCACCTGCGTCTGTGCTTTATGCGATGTTATCATCTCTGGATCAATGTTATTTTACCTCCGCGAAGCTCGTACCGGAGTCAGGAGGTAGGCAACCCATCGAATCATCGTGCACCACGAGCCGGGATGGTAATCCCGTCACCCCAGGTCTGGTAACCGAATACAACGCATGATGGTCCTATTTGTGCAGATGGGCATCATGACGAGGTAAGATGTGCATGTCTTCTCACGGCACGTATAACGCGGGCGGCGTTGACACTGAGCCTAGCTCGGCCGCCACGGTGGTCGCCATCTCCGTGAGTCTAATACTTTCAGTGTAATAACCCATGTTTAATCCATATATAGTTCCTTTTGAAAGGTACCTCCACCTCCTGGGGACTCATTCCCGCTACGACGCTTCCACACCGTTCGTGTCTGACTATCTTTTCCTTGACACTTTCTGAAATGCTGCCCACTTTCTGGTGTCGTTTTGCTCTACTCTTTTTGTGGTTCTACAGTGCACGTCATCTCGATGCTTGCCGTGTAAGTCACTCTAAGAGTCTTTTTCCCCTTCTGAGACTTCCCGTACTTGTCACCCAGCTTGGTTGCACGCAAAACGATCGGCGAAGAGCAAAGTGTGAGCCGTCCGCACATCGTCGTACCTACAATCGGAATAGCCTGCATATGATGGTAACACGAGAAACTGGCGGGAGGAGACATTATTGCGCGGTTCCCTTCGATCGAGATTCGATAGTGTATGACAGCCATCTGGAAACAGGAAAAAGCTCCCGCCATAGTCATTACTAAGTTATACATGATGACATGCAAAGCATGCAAAGCACATATTATTCTACATATCTGTGGCTAATCCGTGGGTCCAGTGCTTTTAAGTAGTCGTAAAGGTAATTAGGAACGTCCACATGTAGCTATTCCGATCGACGAATGGGTTCACCAATAGTGAAAATGCATGGTCAAGGACATCACTTCTACCATCGTCGTGGTGCGCGTCGTGTCACAGTGCGCGCCGTGCTGTCGTCATCGCATTGAGTGTGGGAGGGTATGGAAGCACGGGTATTCAAGTTGGATGGTCCCATCTCCGTGGGGTCGTCAATGTGCGTGTCGCGTCATCGTCATCATCGCCGTCGTCACGTTGAGTGGCGGGAGGGTGTGGTGGCACGGCGGTCCCACCGACATGGCATTGTCGTGTCAATGTCGTCATGGTCGTCGTCGCATTGAGTGGTAGGAGGGTGCGGTGGCAGCACGGACATCGGATGGTGCCATCAATGTAACATCGACGCCGTCGTCGTTATCCGTGTCGCCTCGGCGTCATTGTCGTCGTTCTTTTTGCGTCGAGTGGTGGGAGGGCACGCGTGTGATGGTCATGGCGAGTGAGTCGAGGAAGGTGAGTGGGGGCGATAGCGATGGTGTGTGAAGTGGGGAGGGCAATGGCGCCACCCTTGTCACTGCGCATGAACCTGGGGGTTGGCTTTGTTGTCGTTCAGAGCATTGAATTGTAGTTGGATTACTAGTGATGAAGCTTGAGGGCGGTGAGGTGTCGCGAATTATCTCGGTGATCGAACCTCAATTCGCATGATTACACACTCGGACCTATATTCTTCAAGAAGCGCATCGAGTTACCAGGACGAGGCGACTACGATGATCGCCGCCGTACCTAGGACATCAGTGGCCATACAGGTGGTGGTGGTTTGAGGTTCGATAACTACAGGTGTGGCAGATCGCTCCATCTGCGGTCCACGCACGGACTTGGCTGGGAATAAGAATTACCCCCGCGAGAAACGCCGAGGAGTGTCCTATACTTCTATCGACCTGGCGAATAATTATACCACGCGTCATGTCCTTTTTGTAACAATTGTAATTCTTCGTCCATCATGATCATGCGCAAACACTCACGTTTTATGACCACTGGCAATGCAAAGAAAAGTAAACAGTGGGCTTCTCATGCGATGAACTCGCGGCTGGGAATGGATCATCGGTTTTGCTCACGGGGAACAATGAGTGTTGTGAAAGGACGGCCCGAGTGGTGGGAGTGGCCATCACCTCCAAGTCAGCTATCTCCGGTAGGCGGGGACTTAGTAGTAAACAGAAGGAAAAAAAAAACGCCGACCACCTACCACGATTTGGGAAAGCTTCATCATGAGATTCCAAAGCCTTCCCTCTCCACAGCTCTCATATTCCATCGAATGGAGCCATCGATCCATTATGCGACCACGGGTCTTGATGCCTCCATGCTAGCTTTGTATCACAAGCCACTCGCATGCACCAAAAAAAAAGACGCGGGGTCCGGAAGTGACATGATGTGTAGCGCCAGATCAGACGCGCGCCAATCAGGGAATTGATGGCAACGGGATCTGCCGCGCCACCCCAGGCCAACCAGCCAACCATGCTGGCACGGTAGTCCATTTTTGGACAGACCTTTGGAGTGCGGAGCTAACTCATACGGCGGACTTTGGCCTGCCCGCCAGGGAGCCCTCCATATTATCCATGAAGGTAATTATGCCCTTCCAATAGCTACGCGAGTACTCTGCGCGATGGAGTAGAATACACGGCACATGGAGATGTGGTGGCAAGGAGGTGCACCGTATACGCCCACCGGGTGTTGGCATTTAGAACAGGAACGGCGCTCAAGTGCATAAAAAGGTGGTGAGACGACGACGGATCCCCAGAGGCGGGATTGTTTCTCTCGTCGTCACCAACCACGTTTCCACAATAATCGAACATCCATGGGGGCCCTCGCAGAAGGCTGGCAAACCCCGTACTCAGCTACCTCTTCCCTACCTTGCCCCGCATCCGGCATGCGGGTTGGCAGATCCCCAGGTCGTCGCACTTCTCCCAGACACATGAAGGGTTACCACAGGGTGCGCGGTAAGCCGGGGTGTTCGGGAGAGGACAAAACGGGAAATCTCGTTTCACGGCATTCGAATTTTGTATCCAAAGCTCAACGTGCAGGCATGTCCATCTCAAACCGACATATTTGCATTCGCTGACAGAGAGAAGTGTGCAGACTCGTCATACCAGGAATAAAGAGTAGGATGGAGCTTTTCTGAGACGGAGAGTGATACAGCCGTACCTAGTTAGGGCTCGTCCAAGCACCAAGAAGGTCTAGAGATCTGGACAAGACGGTGCGTCAGATGAGTTTTAGCTGCAAGCGACTCTGGGACGCAATGCTTGGTAAAAATTTCAAAAAGGCTTACGCTGACATGCTAACCTCACGATCATAGGAGGGAGGCAGCCAGGAATGATTTTATGCATTTCCTGCGAAAAATATGGGAACGTTGATAAAGAGGCGAATATGAAGCTTTAAGACGTACCTAGCTTTTGCCATGGGGACGAGTGGCGGTTTATCAGACCAGATACATAATAGCTAGGCACAGTTGCCAAGCGATGTATAATGTATAGGATGACAAAGTAACCATCTCAGAACACGTTTGCGCGAGGCCAAGGTTTCATACCGTAGCGCCTAATGAAAGGCACGTGGCAACTGCAAATCAACGTGATTAGACCACCCCTCTGAAGAGGATGAGGGACCAGTAAATTGGTTTCATCAACGCATGTCAGCAGACGAGCATGGATTGCGTCGGCAAGCGTGGGTCAGGGGGTCAGGGCACAGCCACATCACGATTCGAAGCACGAAACCACACTGACGGCCATCTGACGGGCCAGGGGAGGTGAAACGCATTCCAAATGAGTACGATCTCCTGGACAACGCGGATGACTCGAGGCGACCAAGTGGCGCATGCAGCAAGTACTTGAATCCGGAACCAGGGATAGCCAGGACTGGACTTACCAAGTTCCAAGTGATGTATGAGACGAACCGAATGCCGAGGATAGATTTAAAATGACGAACAGCCATCTAGAAACGTTTTGATTGGCATGGCGAGAGACGATCCGCACGACGGTATAGAACAGCAGACAACGTTCAGGTTGACGGAAAGGCAGATTTTCAGTCAAGCAGGCTGTAAAGAGCAGGGAATGAGTACGGACATTGAGGTTGGGTGGTGTTCTCATGATGAATGGAGACGTGGGGGACGTGTAGAACATGAGCCAGGATGGTCTCGGACTGTGACGGTTACGACCTGCAACGATGCACGGCAGGGGGGTCAACACATCTTGCACAGAATTGACTAATCATTGACAACATACATCGTTGCAGTGTGTGATGCCCACCTAGCTTGTGGGTCAATTTTGTCGAGTTCTAAGGGAATTACGGTGGGTTTACGGCGAAAGAAAGCGGCTGCATGAGACGTACCAACTTGTTGACACATCAATTATGACGGTTGTGTGCACCGCATAATTCAATAAATTCAGATGCGACGGATCCCATGATGGTCGTTTACGTCTTTTGACCAACGGGACGTCAACCATGATAACAAATAGTTGCCGGCTCATGTCATCTTCCTGAGTAGATAGATAGACCATGGCGTCTCTATGAAACGGATGTTAATCGAATCGACGACGCCGCAATGGGTGAAAAATAGAGAAGGCGAGAAATGCAATACGCGACTCACTTTTTTACATACATACATTCCTTTTCAGGAATAGCGCGGAACGTTGGCATCCGGGAAAATGGCCGGCATGAACAAAAGGACCAACTCCATCCCAAGGGTCCTGCAGTTTTTCATTTGCGATAACACGGTCAGGGAAGAGAAGAAGCACGATCAGTCAAAGGGGTAGCCAACAAGGAGCAAAAAATTGCATGTACTCAAGGACCGCATGCGTGCATACCCGCTGTGCATCGCTCGATCTGCATCATATCATATACATGATAATTCCCTGTCACAGAGATATTTTCCTTTTAGGTTGATTTCCGAGCCGGGTTCGGCTGAGCGTCAAAGCCAGCATGTTGGAGTGTGCGTGTGTGTCGCCGTGCATGCGCGCGAGGCTTTGAGAGGTGGACTTGAATGGACAGACGGGGTTCTGAGTAAAGGAGCGTTCGTCCAGCCAAGGTCTAAGAAGCTGCAGACTGCGTTTCCAAATCTGTGCGGTTCCACCCTGGACTTGTTTTCCCACGAGTACCGTGACTCACAGCCAGGCCTGGGTTGTTCTCGACCTCCATGTCAATAAATGTCATTCAATGGGCAAATCCAAATGGACTCGAGTATGAATGGAGGATGTTCAGCAAGAGATTCCTTTGGTGACAAGTCCATCTGTATTTCCAACAAGCCGTATACGTATGAGCCTGCAGTGCTGCAACCCTGGACCTCTTTCCTCACGGCACACCAACTCGAGGCTTGAGGCGCTGAAACCGTCGTCATACGAGAGGTGTGGCGAATCTGAACGCAGCCGCAATCAGACTTGGTTTGAAGAGGAATGGTACGATATTCTCTGACGCAGCATGATCCCCTTCTGACCAACACTCACCTCCTGAGGTGCTGTACGGTCACTGGATCCGTGCATTCAGTGGATCTATGGGCGCTCACAGAAGTCTTCCAAGGATCCCCAGCCTCGGTGAATACATTCATTCCGTTGACGTCCATTCTGCAGTAACGCATTGATTCAGAACGCCTGGATCCTGTACTGCAACACCGCGTTCGCCTCGGACACCCCCCCCTATTCAATTAACCACGCACACTCCCAAATCAGGAAAGACGTGACGCCACACCCCGAGATCAGACTGGGGTGCCGCGTGTGGGGTTGTCCGAACATGAAGGAACCAACGTCAATGTGCTCCGCACCCCCTACGTTAGGGGTTGACGCCATGAGGTTACGGCGCGCCGGGACACACTGCATGGTGCATCCAAGACTTGACACCGGCCGCACCCCGGACCCGCTCCCCCTACCACCGTCGCCCGTACTGGTGGTGCACCGTGCGCGTCGCCGCCATCGTCCCTCGTGGAGTCCGCCCGCATGCCTCATGACGAGGGGTCCACCGAGATTGGCTATGCACCCTCGAATCCGATTCGCGAAATGAACGTGCCCCCGTGACGCATCCTCGAAGCCATCCTATCACGATGCCAAAAGAAACGACAGAAAAAAGGCAAAAAGGGTTTGGGCACGCGTCCCGCACGTCACCGATCTCCCCCGCCAAATCCCATCCGTGCGTGAAATGAGATGCGTCATGCTTTGGCGTGGTATGTATCGATGCCGAGCCGGCCCGAGAACGTGCATGAGATACTGATAGTGCGAGGGCAGAAGCCGAGGTGGAGAACGACGGTCCTCCGTAGAAGCGAACCGATGTTTTAATTGATAGTGAAGGGGGTTGGATGACATCAACCATTCGGTAATGGTCTTTCCCTGCCAGGCGATCGCGCGCCTGCATCGAAGTGTGGCCGTGTGCTAGCGGGGAGTAATTTCGCCATCGAGTTACGTTGGAAATTCGGTGCGAGTGCAGAGGTGCTCAGTTGACCGAGACATGGTGCGTTTCATCAAGAAGAATTAGTGGGTGATGAAACGACGACTTACATGGTTCTTATATTTAAACGAAACAATAGTGTTCACTCCTTGGCAATCGCAATACATAACGTTTCAGATAGTTGAACTGGAGATTACCGAAATGAAATCAGGTTGCCGGCCATGACTCGCCGGGGACCATCGAGATATATTCATAGAGATTCGGATTCGCCGGTGGAGGAAAGCCGCCACTGGGGATTGACGACGATCGCTATGCAAGATATGAAGAGCCTCCAGAACGGTGAGAGGCTTGCTCGGTTAACGTACCATCGGTGAACACATTTCCCCGCCCCCCTTTCTAAGTGTTACACATCCTGCTTACGAATGTTGATTACGCTGATTGTTGGACACAAACTTGGATGACTATCGCGCCGAGTCAGTCGAGCCATCGCCTCGGTGCAGGGATTACTCCTCCCGCGGCATCCATAGAAGCTGTGCTGTGATGCGTCACCAAACCGCAAGTCGAGTTCTACTACCACCCCCAAGGTTCATGTTGCGCATGACAACGTCCATTTATTGCCGCACACAATATAGGGAAGCATCTTCTGAGCGGTGAGACACTTAAGTCCGCATGCGGTGATATTCTTGATGAGAACAGTCATATGTACCATCGACGAAGTATACTTCGTTTCTCGTCGAACTGGTGGGAAGTCACCAAAGGAGAATCACGGCGTTCGTAAAGCTGTCAATGCCAATACGCATCGTTTATGAATGTCTTAATCCCGCTTTTGCCCCACCAATGACTGATAACGACCAGTAGCAATTAATTGCGAGCGGTTTGAGGGATAGGCATCGCCTCTTTCTTTGCGTTCTCGACAGAGAAGTAGGGTCGTATGTTCGGGTGTTCTTGCCATCTGAATGGAGCTTCCGCGAAGCAAGGGAAACTGAAACCGAAACCGACTTGGCTTTATCATCCCCATCACGATGTTGATGTCAGCTTGACAAACGCTGATCCAGGGACGGAAAGCCAGCGGTAACCTAACGGATGGCCGCCAACGACGGATCGCACGGTAGGGTCGGAAGCAAAGATTCCGCATCCTTCCGAGTGGTGGGTTTGGGGACGAACTGGAAACGGCGCACGGTTACTCACACTATGTCTCGGAATGCCCGTTCGGTGTTCAAAGCCGATACCCTTGTATGAACACATCTCTCGGTAGTTTCCGTGGGTGTTCCAGCTGTCTCCCGACCCCATCCAGAAGGTTCGATCACCGACTATGGGTCACGGTCATTAAAAGAAGGGAGGCATTCTTTGCCGATTGGGTCGAGGGGCGTTAGGAGATGGCGCAAAATGGCTGACATGCTGGGCGCGCGATAAGATAATGTGGGTCTTCCTGTGAGCCCAATGTGCTTGCCGTTCCGAGGGATACGGGCTGAGAACGATCAGAATTTCATGGGTCAGCGAATGCGGGACAGGGATGGATTGCGATATCAGGATCAGGATCAGGCAGAGGAAGGAGTGGCCGGAGCATGCTCCGGATTGACGTGCCGCAAGTTGTTGATCGATACACGTGATTATACAGGACTTGAAGATACGGGTTGGAACGCTCGCGAAAGCGACAAAATCAGACACTGATCTGTTGGAATGTGGGGCAGGGGTCACCCCAGTACGATGATCGAGGCACAAGCTGTGGTGTCCATTCCCACTGAGTGACTAACTGTTCA
Source organism: Porphyrellus cyaneotinctus (assembly GCA_038091315.1). Taxonomy (NCBI): domain Eukaryota; kingdom Fungi; phylum Basidiomycota; class Agaricomycetes; order Boletales; family Boletaceae; genus Porphyrellus; species Porphyrellus cyaneotinctus. Next base: position 8,967 of record JBBPOF010000666.1, on the reverse strand, counting down.
AAGCTGACTGTGCCTGCTCCATGACAGTTCATGGGTCTATCACATCGTCGCTTATCTCTCTGGAAGTTTACCATCCTTGGGAAATGCTGACAGGCAGCCCGTCGGAATCAACCAAAACGGTAACAATCAGGCGTGAACGCCATGATGGTGTGATCAAGACGAGAGAATATGCGGATCGATATCCGTATGCTACGTCTTTACATGCAACCGTGGCATATCGTGGATCCATCGATGAGATTTTGAACTGATCATGCGTGAGATATGCGCGAGGATCATGGTGGGCCATTCGTTTTTCGCGAGGGTTGGGAGCTGTCAGTGTCAAGGAGGTTGGCAGTGAACCAAAAGCGTCTCTAAACCGACACCCTACGCCCTCCACAAGGAGGTCCCACAGGTGCGGCGTTACGGGAAGACGGAAGACAATAGATTCCGGTCGAGAACGGGAATTATAGAGCTCGCCTTTCACAGCAACCCCTTTCCATCGACACGACGTGAGACGGATATGGCAGGACATGAGCTGGAGGGTTGGATCACTCAGCTGGCGTGACTTTGCCCGATTATGTTGGCTGCTGTGCGTGAGCGCTTGAACGTCCTCCACGGCCTTGTGGGGACCACATGACGATCTAGAAATACAGGAACAGTGGAAGACGGGAGAAATATGTGATTCCAGATGCGTCGTTCCCGTATGGAGGTCTCCCTGGACTGGTGCGGAGCAAGGGAAGAGATCCTCTGTGAGTACAGCTATTGTTAGGCGGATCTTATCTCAACCGGCGGTTGGGATAATCTAGCCAGAAAAACAGCGCAACACATTTATTTATTGTGGTGAGACTAATGCGTATTTGGGTCGTCAAGTGGCACTTGGGATTAGGACAAAGAGTCGATGAAATTATTATTCAGAGTGAGACCCGGGATATGCGGAATACATGGTTGTCAAGTGATTTTGTCTGTTCGTTGAAAGGGAGGGGAATGAAAAAAGTCTCGAGTAAATTGTCAAAGGAAAAATCAAACAAGAGCCGTGGTAAGCGGAGGGCTTTCGGCCATTGCCGGGTCCCCTCTTTTCGCGGGATAATGCCGAGGGGCGTGAAGTACGGAACAAGCACAGCTATGATATACTGGACTGGGTATGTGGAAGCTGTCGGGTGATGATGAGAAGCGACGTCGAGTGCGGAGTGGACCTTCCACCGTGGTGTACCGCTGTGTGGATTGGTGACCGTGTTTGTGGGCGAAAGCGGCATCGATTATGGTGGTATGACGCGTTTGCTTTGTGGTGTGACCTGGTTTGTGACTCGTATGTACGGGTAAACACGGGCCGAAACTGAGCGTGCGCGGCCGTGGTGAGTCAGCTGCAGTGCGATTGGCTGATGGATTGCAGGGGAGTGCGCTGTGCTTGCCTCGTGGAATGCTGTAGAAGACGATGGTTCGGATTGCGATAATCGAGCGGGGCATGCCTGGGACTCGAGGCGGGGAACGTGTGGTCAATGGGGGGGTCGATATTCCGGATAAGGCATGTGGAACGGGCATCGCACGTGAGGCGAGATCTGAGATGCGATATTAGGCAGGTAAACTAAATTTGGTAATTTAGACCGGTTACGGAATGATTACGGACGGGCACTGAAATGGAGGCCTTGTATTGCCCGGAGCGATGTCGCTCTTTGTGTGTGTCTCTCTGTCCTGATGCTATATAATCCCGCTCCTCTCCGTCCCCTCCACTCCCCCGTACGTCTCCCATGCCTCCGTCCCCTTACGATCACCACCCAATGCTCGCATACGACTCAGCCTCCTCTTCCTCAGCCTCGAGCTCCTCATCCCCTCCCCCTCTTCGCCACCGTCTAATGCCAAAGCGATCTCCCTCCCCCGCTTGTCACCGCCCATACTCCCCATCGACACGCGAAGCCGACATCGCACGCCTCCTCGACCCCGCCTACGCCTCCCCTGCCCCCTACTCCCCCCTCGGCAGGTCACCCAAGATGGCCGTCAAGGAAGTCTACGTCGACCACCATGGTGATCTCCACGATCCCGACTTTCGCGACTTTCCTCCCTTTGGCCACGCACACTTTTCCCGTCGGCCGCGTTGGGAGCAGGGGTATGCAGACGACGAGGATGAGGACGACCAAGAGCCCCAAGTCGCACAGAGGCATCCCTTCTTTGAGCCCCAGCCTCGCAGACCCTCCTCCGTCACCTACCGCCCTCCCCCTGTCTACTACCCCTACGACGAGCCTGCGTCATACGAATCGCGTTACCTAGCCGAGGACGAGGATGAAGAGGGAGAACAACTCGAGCGTACTCCCCTCAAAGAAAAGTGCTTTTATCGCCGTCCCAGGTCACCCATAAAGCCTTCCAAGGGCCAGGACGAGAAGCAGTCCCCTTCTACCACGGAGGGTGACCAAGTCATCCAGGCGGATTCAGACTGGACGTGAGTGTCATCCTTGACTCATTTTTCGTATTTTGACTCATCTGTCCCAGGCCAACGTGCACCCAGAATCTTCGCCGCCAATGGCAAGCCATCACTCTTAGCTTCCGCTTCAGTCTCTTTCGGACGAAGCGAAGACTTCGACGTCGCATGACGGGTTGAGCAAGACCTGCCCCGTTCCCGTCCATTGCAGCGCATCATTTATATGCCATTCCCTTTTCCGCGCGTTGCCACCGAGGGAACCCGCCTATGCACTCGCCCATCCTCATTTGACATGGGACGGCGCGCCATGCACTCCCCTCAGATTCGCATGTGCCACAGGTTTCCCACTGAATTCGTTTGTCGCCGCGCACCCCGACCCTGGATTCCCGCGCAATTTGCGGATTCTTCATTGGGCGCCACCACTATTATTCCATTCAACACTTCAAGGACTTTTCTTCATTTTTCGCAGTTTCCTATTATTATCTGATTGATTGACTTTCATCTTCCATGTTTTCATTTGCGCGGCACATTATGCATCTCTCACCCACATTACTACGGAATGGTATCTATTTTCATCTATCACACACACATCCCCTGGTGGGTCTTGGACGGGTCGACTGACGACCATGTGGAATGGACAGGGAAAGAAGGAGAACGAGGTCTGCAGAGACGAGTGGAACGGATCTTACGAGTTTTGTATGCTACTCTTGCGAAGAATGAACACGAAATGAAACGTCCATATGTATGATTGCGAACCGAACAAGTTCGAAAGGCTGGAAATGGGTAAGAGCGATACAGGTTTGGTAAACATATTCTTCTCGGATGTTTCAGACCTCTCTAGTGAGACCAGCGCTATCTCTCAGTCCAGACCATACTTACTTGGCGACTTTCGCGTGCCTTCGGTGCTACGCGAAGAGAACTCGGCTAAAACACATCTGCCACGATTCCGTAAACCCCGACGCATTGGTACGGATATCTCCCTGTCTGTTGACAGCGTTTTTTTTCACTCTTCCGATTAGAACGCAGGACTGGAAATTTGCTTTTGGCCCCTCTTTCATCCCCGTCACTTCACGACCATGTGCTCGATCAATCAGAATCCGAGCACTCATCTTGGCAAACAGCCAGTGTCTGTCATCTAACGGCATTCACTGATAACGATGTGTATAGGTCATCGTACGACCCCGAGTAGCGTATTTCTGCACGCGATCGTGACACTGACGCGGCGCAAGTCGTCGGCAAAAGAAAAAAAAAAAGAACATCAGGCTTTGCCCTGACATAGCCAAAACACAAACGACTGTCAAAATCCCATTCAAAGAGGGATCAACATGTGTCGGCGCGTCTTTGTTTTACGTCTCCCCTCGCTCAACCCGGTTGATCTGTGGCGGTCAGTCACCCAATCGAGAAGGCTGAAAGAGGCGCGCGCGCGTGTGCGTGCGACTTTTTCTCGTCTCCTGCGCTCTATCCGAACACGAACCCAAATTTCAGCATGCTGCCCTGCACCGGCACTTTTTCTGTGGGCTCCTCGGCCTCGTTCGCTTGACCAGCAAAGGAAAGTGGAGCCGTTTTTTTGGGGATGATAAAATTTAACTCAGTTGGAACGACAGGTGCAGCCTTTGGGGAATGCTTTTTGCACAGACTTTTGTATATTGTCAGGATCGCAACCCGTTATGCGAACAAGACTTGAAGCGATCGCCGCGTTCGCCGTCTGACACGTGCGGTCATTCTCGGAGTAAACGATCGCCGAGTATGTGAATAGTCTGGAGGGTTCTGCCAACTGCGTAAATTGACTGCAAGTCACTCAGGAGCTCCATGTTGGGACGTTCGTGCAGGTCCTTAGTCCACCACGGACAAGCAAGACAGTCAGTCCGTGTACGTTCAATTTACGTCCAAAGGACATGCAGTTTGATTTTGACATATTCAATACTGTCTCCAAAGAGATGCTAGTTAGTTCCTGAGGGCCTGATGTGGCTGTCGATGGCCTCACTGCTCAGGCTGACTCGCGCTGGCATGTGGGTACCCCAAAACATCTCTCGTCAAGCGTGTGTTTTCCTTTTCTTGGGTCCTTGGTCCCCTTGAACGTTCCAATAGATCCGAGAATGTAACGAAAAACACTTGTGCGGCGTCGTCTATATTATCTCCGTCTCGGTAGTCAATCCGCTTACTCGTTAGTTGCCTATTTCTTACTCAATCTTTGGATTATCGGCCAGGTACCCTTCCGCTTCTGTGGTCGTCGACGGTACGGTCGAACGACGTAACCTTGGCGCGCGACATATGAGAAGACCTGGCACGCCCTTTGCGCGCGTCCGCCTTGGAAACCAAAGTTTCATACTTGGTTTCCCTTGATGTGCTCCCACATCCAAATTCAGGGTTTTCGCATCAGCCCTGGCACCTGCGAGGCTTCCTGTCCGGACGTGAAACCAGGCGTGGTCAAATCAAACAATTATAATTTGGTAACATTTTGATTCGGTCGACTGTCCAAGAAGACCTGGACCCAAGGACTCCACGGCGCATGGTAATCGTTCGGTTTTTTGAGTACTTTTCATAACCTCGGCTCACACCGCCGGTCTCCTTCGAAAACCTGTGGTCGTGTATCCATTCCCCGTCTATGCTCCACACCAGACGTGAAGTCGAGTTCCGGGATCGGACCTCGTATCCCCCGGATTGCCGCGTGTTCCATGCCAGCCGCTATCATATCTAACCGAACTCTTCACCTCGTGTATGATGCAATCGCTCATGTCCCTTTCATCTTCTGGACGTTCCATGGCTTCACCGGCAATACGTTCCCGTACGGCTACCCGCTTGTCGTTGTACCTGACCTGCATCGCGTCGCGGAGCCTTTGCTTCGACGCCGTCGACGTCGTCATCGTGACCTGTGTGCCCCAGACAAAATCGCCACGTTCGTTTCATTCCCGCGCACGCACGAGAAAGTGGTTGCCTCGCGGATCCCGCATGGTCTTTATCTACCTTTTCGGCGCAATACCGACACTCTGCCGGCCCTGTGGGGGCTGTGGCTGCTCTTGTAATCCCTGCCCTTCCCCCTTAGAGCTGTCCGTGCTACGGCGTCAAGAACCGTGCAGTGTGTTCCCCTATTCTTTCGCCGGGAAGACCGGATATTTCGTATTCCCACTGGTTCTCTTCGTCCTCGTTGACGCCTCTCGAATGTTCTCGAGACGCTGTTGGTACCGTTGCATTGCAAGACCTGATCCACTCTGCAAGCAAGTCATGATTCGATATCAGTCACGTGACGATGTTTTCCCTCGATATCCACCTCGACTCCCGATTGTTGCCTCTCATCTGGCCATACTTACTATACATATACTGCGTTCCTGTGACGTATGATCACGGTGCGCCCCACGTATCCGCGCTTACCCTGTATACTCATTTCTCTCCGCCTCCGCCTCAACCCCGCCTTCACCCTGGAGCTTCTCTATGACGAAGGTGGGTGTCATGGACATGACGGGCGTTTCATATCGGAAACGCGTAGTTCATTCTCCTGACGCAATCTCCCGGTGCCCGGCGAACTCCCTCACTGTAATCACCTCGAGGACGCCGCGTTCCTACCTTTTGGCGGTCTGACTGAACGACCCGGATGGGCAGTGGGTACGAGGGTTGGGTGGTTGGAAGGCCCAGCGCATTCAGTTACAGGTTTGCACGGCATGTTCGATGCTTCTGTGACGCAGGATGTCTGCGCAGGCCCGATCAGTGGCGAGCGATCGAGGATTGATCGTATGGCGTTACAGGATCGTCTTTTTTGTCCACTCGTGCGGCGCTCCGGCGTTCCGGCGTAGTCTGATATATGATGGGTGAGATGAGGTGGCGTACCGTAGAGGGGACACGGCCAGCTCATGAGTGCAACATGGGTACGCATGGATCATGTTGTCTTTCATGATTTTCAAAGTTGATCGTACGCCACAGCGTGAGGAAGCAATGGTTCGACTATGCCGGCTGTGTCGTCCTGTGCGGACGGGTTCTACTGACTGAACAGGCTCGTTACTTCTCCAGAAGGAATGACATCAGTAGTTGCTGAGCCGCACTGATCTTTGAGTAGCCGACGCCGCGTCATGCGCGTAGAATGCGTATGACGTCTTGTGTCCCATGACATCAGGATCAAAATCAAATCAAATCGGACCGTTCCATGGATGCGCTATCTGATAAACGCCGCTCAGTATTATGGGCGCGTGCGAAAAAAGAATGTTGGCCCGAGGCTCCCTCACGTCGTGATCCCATCTGTTCTGGTTTGTTTTTCTTTTCCCAACGTGTTCCCATACACGAGGTGACTAGTTGCGCCGGTGGGTGACGTTTTCCTTACCCACACGCTCTGCGAGATAGGAAGGTGCATTGGTTATCTCAGTAACTCCGCTTGACGTTGGGTATGCGAACGCTCTTGGTTTCTGAATATCGTCATATGAGGCGCGTGGAGCACGGCGTGCTGGCCGAACGACTCGAAGGGGATGTTATCCATCGATAATCAAGGGTACGGGTATGTGTAAAGGGGTCATATCGCGTTCGATGGGTGCTCGCGTCCGCGACGAATGACCAGCACGTGATGCATGGATGTCAATGGTGGCATATAATTTCCACAAGTCTTCCTGCCGAACTCAACATCAAACCATACTGGTACAGAACGCAGGGTAGGTATGACGGCAACATCGCCGAGATGAACGCGGAGGGAGAAGGAGGGATGGCATGGATAAAGCACATGCATGTGCACTAGGTCCGAAAATGGTAACGGGCGTGGCGAGCATGAGAGGGTGTTGCCTTTGTTGGGATTGGCCGACGGTGAGGCAGATTCGTCATTGGCTGGTAGCAAGGCAGGGTCCTGGCAGTCGTTGCGGCCTCATTTCGGGTTGGCGTTGGCGATAAGATGGCGATTTAGGCCTCCATTGAATATAACTTTATCCGCGAGACTTGGACTAGGGAAGACAAGATCACATGAAAACCAGTCCTATTTGATAGGATCGCTTAGATACTCATTCGTGGGTGAGACCACCGGAAACTTCCCAACTCAAGCCCTTCCGAGTCCGCGGGACCCTTTGATTTCTTTGTTGGAGGCGCTGGGTGTCAACTTAGTAACACGGCGACTGTTGCATAGTAACTACTTTGAGCTGAATGTTGACTTGTTCTTACAATGGGTATCCATCTAGTCTGCCAACCATCACTTACAGTGGCCCACTTTTGTGTATCCGCTGTACATCTCCACCTGACCGACCAACAATATTGTAAGTAGCAAAAATGACATTGAACATGGATACACTAGAGTTCTTTTAGTACAGCATGCTCCAGGAGCTGATTTCCGTGACATTATGGGACCCTGACAACCTTTGATACGATGAATGGCGATCCAACCAAAGATCAAATCCGAGTTGCTTTCAAGTTATCAGACTCTGGCTCCAATTTGCAGGACTTGATCAGGTCGTAGTACCGGAATGGTTCGAGAGCAAGGGGTTGATGGTGACGAGTCGCGCTCGTGTGCGACTTGATCGCACCGATGATGACTATAGGGTGTACAATAAGCGTCCGATGCCCCTGGCGTCCGACTTCGAGCGGACGGGAAAAGGGACGCTGGTGCGATTTGTCACAACTACCACGTCAGAGAACGATTTTGGTTGGCTGCGACGCCCAGATGCCGTTCCTGGTTCCTTGCCCGTCCGATAGGAGTTACGTCCATTAGGTCATATTCTGGTGACATCGCAGATCATCTCGTGGCCCATTCGTACTGAGCGACCTGATCCGGAGGTAGCGTTCGTGGTAGTTTTACTTCATCCAGAGTCTCTTTGATGGGCTTGGAGGCTAGTGGGGTTGGCCGAGGGGGATCGGTGGTTACGGGCGTATGGACTCCGCGCGCTTCGATCACGAGAGATCGGTCCTCACTTGACCCTCGCTGCTTCAAATCAGATTGTGCGGCGAGTTCCCACCCTGTGGGTGAATCATTACCCAAGAAAACGCTGACATAGTGCGCTTGCCTGCCGGTGTGTGCTTTGTAAACTGAATCATTACGGAGAAAACTGGACCTAGGGCTTCTAATGAGTCGGACCCGGTCCCATGACAGCGGCACAACCTTGATGAGAATGCAAATGGACGGCATATATATTTCGCAATACGGGACGTCACCTAGTCTCCGTCCCTACCTTCCCCCCCACACACACTAAAACCTGAAGAGACCCGGCTACAAGTCGCGCATACAACATGGCTACGACAAAACAGAAAACCCCGCCCGCCGAAAAAGCACAACCCGGCGCATCGTGGCAAGACAAGGAAGAGCATGTCCTACCCAAGAATCGCTTGGGAATCGTGTTCTTTGGCTTGATGTGCACCGTATTCTTGGCAGCACTCGACCAGGTGAGTCTCCAAGCGTTCATACAGTCTCAGATTTAGTGATCGTGATAGACGATCGTTGCAACTGCACTCCCGACGATCGTGGCCGAGCTCGGAGGGGGAAGCAACTATAGCTGGGTTGGCAGGTACGTCTCACTCTGATTCTGTTGTGCTTGATTGACCTCGACTGCTAGCGCGTACCTGCTCGCTGCAGGTGCCTTTGGCCCCCTATACGGAAAACTGTCAGACATGTTCGGTAAGCG
>JBBPOF010000665.1:0-18673 GCA_038091315.1 Porphyrellus cyaneotinctus | reverse complement strand
CTTAAAATCACTTCAAAAGACACTTTATAGTCTATAATCATAAAGATGGATTGTATGGTGGAGGTGGGAAAATAAATAAAAAATAGCATGGTTTGTATGTGTTGTCTGACACTCAGTTACATAAAGGTGACATCATAGAACCATTACCAAACATATGTAATCACTTTACAGCATGCTATGGTCTAATATATGTAATAAAAACTTAAAGTCAAACAACTGTCCCAATGAGTGATCATTTTGAAATGGCTGCCATTTCATCAAATCTTATTCAAATCTCTTGACCCTTGGTGCTATAGAAAGCCAATAGTCTGTGCTTTATTCCATACACTAACATAATAGCAGTCCAGGTTAGGATTGTCGAGGGTTATCAGCTTTAAGAGAAAACATGCAAACATTGGGACAGTTGTTTGAGCCATTGTACCAAGAAGGGTGCATATGCACAGACAGACCTGTGCACACAATTCCTTGACTCAAAGCTTGCCAAGGGTGCTGATGTCCACAAGTTCCTTGACGGACTACAGATGAAGCATGAGGAGTTAGCTGCTGTCGATGTCAGCATCGATGAGAAGGATTATTGATTGACGATCATTAAATCATTACCCAACTTGCTCGCCAACTTCACGTTAAGTCAACTTACTGCAGCACAATTATTCACGACCACCAAGACACTAGACCCTGATGTCCTGATCCCCATTATAGCTGAAGAAGCTGATCGCCAATGGGCAAAGTACCCTGTGCAAGGTGACATGAAGGATCGGGACCACGATGAGGCAATGTCTGTTGCCTATTCAGGAGCATCATGAGGACGTGGCAAGGGAAGGTGAGGTAATGGAAGGCAGACCCCACCAAAGTGTTGGGACTGCAGATCTACAGAGCATCTCGCAGCATTCCACAAAAAATCTGGTAGTGAAAAGAGACCTACTGCAACAGACACAGCCAACATCGCTCAGGGTGATAGTGACTCAGAAGACAGCATATTTGGAGTCTTGAATGACTCAAGTGACGACAAGTCAATACCAGGCCTGTTGTCAACTGAATCCTTGGATGACAAGGAAGACGAAGGAGATGGCAATGACTGGTTCTCAGTCACGGACAAGGACATATTTGATGACATCTGGGATCTCGAGGAGTCCCAAGCACTGGATGTTGAGGACACTGTATCCATCGACTGTGCTGCCCCTGCCAATGACCTGGAGAACACTGCCATGGCATCAAATAATGAAAGCACCTCTTTGTGCCAAGTCAAACTGTATGACTCAGGCACCACATGTCATATCTCCCCGTATCGCAAGCACTTTGAAAACCTCGCTGATATCCCTGATAAATCATTTATGGCCACAAATCATCAAAAGTTTGTTGCAACCGGAGTCGGCGACATGATAATCAAGGTACCAAATGGGTACGACATATCACAATTACGTCTTACTGAGGTCCTGTTCTCACCCAAGGTTGGGTACATGCTGGTATCCATTGGTCATCTTGATGAGCTTGGGCTCTTGATGACATTTGCAGAGGGCTTCTGCACAATAAAAGGATCAGATGGTGAAACAATTGAATGAATACCATGTACCATGAAGGGGCTGTATCGTGTCATACATAAACACAAGGTTGCCAATGCTGCTGGAGAAATGGTGACCATTATGGAGCTGCACCGCTGTTTCAGACACATTGACCCATCTGTTGCCTGATGCCTTGTCGAGAATGGATTGGTTAGCAGACTGAAATTCGATGACACAAAGGATGGGGGTACCTTTTGTGAGTCCTGCATCTATGCAAAGGTGACACACAAGCCAATTGCAAAGGTCCGAGAGGGTGAACAGAGCAAAGACATTGGCACACTCATATGGTCTGATGTCTGGAGGCTGGCGCCAGTTGCAATGCTCAAGGGAAGCAGTACTACATTACCTTCACAGATGACTACTTGTGCTTGACATACATGTACACACTTTGCCAGAAAAGTGAAACATTCACAGCATACAAACAGTTCGAGGCATGGCTTGACTGCCAACTTGCAGCAAACATGCACATGCTCCATTCAGACTGAGGAGGTGAGTACCTGGGAAATGAATTTGTTGTTTACCTGCAGCAAAAAAGCACAGCACAACGTCTTACAGTGCATGACACATCCCAGCATAATGGTGTTGCCAAGTAACTCAACCATATGATACTTGAGTGTGTGCATGCACTACTTCATGCAAGTGGATTACCAAAATTCCTATGGGGAGAGGCCACACATCATGTTATTTGGCTGAAAAACAGGACACATACCAAGGTTCTTGATGGGTCGACACCATGCGAGGTCGCTTTCAAGAAGAAACCCAACTTGAGTCAAGTTTGCAAATGGGGATCTGAGGTTTATGTCAGAACCAAGCGCGGGAATAAACTGGTATGGTGTGCCGAAAAGGTTAGATGGATGGGCATTGACAATAAGTCAGAAAATGCCTACTGCATATACTGGCCATCAAAATGGACTGTCACTGTCGAGTGGAATGTCTATTGGGGACCGTCGCAGCACAACATCGAGGGGGAGGAAGAAGGGACTTACCTGAGCAATGTCATGCTTGCATATATAAACAACCCCCAACCCCGTGACACTAACACCACCAAATCCAGCTTATCTGCACCACAGCCCCAAGCCACTATCACCACCACAATCCCACATGTTCCTGATTCTGACCTGATCACCGCACCTCACCCGAAACACATTCGTCAGCCCAGCCAGTGTGTACTCAACATCATCAAAGGCAAGGCCATTGACCCAACTCCACCTCACAGCATCCAACTCCCTGACCCGATCAACGACCAACACGAACCCAACAGCAGTCCTGCTGTGTTTGAGGGGGAGGGAATGACCAACCAAACACTCAGCACAGTCAACTACGATGATGATGCTGAATGTGTTCTCGTGCTGAATGAAACCATTGCCAAGGCTGAAGCACTCAAACCCACCTCACTTGCCAATGCAAAACACCGCCCAGACTGGCTGCAATGGGAGCAGGGCATCCACAAAGAGCTTGCAACGCTTGAAAAGGCTGGAACCTGGAAGCTTGTCGACCCACTTGTCGGTGCAAACATTGTCGGATCAAAATGGATATTCCACATGAAGAAGGACACTGCTGGAAATGTTGTTAGGTACAAAGCGCATCTCGTCATGCAAGGTTTTTCACAGGTACCCGGTGTCGATTACTTCGACACATACGCCCCCATTGCCAAGCTTGCATCCATCCAAACCATTCTCACTCTTACCGCCTGTCTCAACCTCGAACTTCACCAGATTGATATCAAGGGTGTGGACCTCAACAGCAAACTAAACGATGACGAAACTATTTACATGTGACAACCGCCTGGATATGCTGATCTGACTCACCCATGCCATGTTTGCCATCTGCACAAGACGCTCTATGGACTAAAACAGAGTAGTCATCTATGGTACCAGAAGCTCATCAAGATTCTTGTCAAGATTCTTGGATTCAAGCAATGCAAAGTTGACCAGGCCATTTTCATCAAACGAGGTGACAAAACCATCATTATCATTGTTGTGCATGTTGACAACTGCATCATTGCAGCATCCACCCTCATGCTCATTGTTGAGCTAAAAGCGCAACTCAGAAAGCATGTTGAAATCACGTGTTACAACAGTCATGGATAGCAACTGACATAGACTCGAAGGGCATAGTTCGTAGGGTCAAGGGTTCGAAGGTTTCAAGGGGAGTGGTCCAACTACCGTGGACTCAGATAGTTCAAGGGGTTTGAAGGGATGTCCACTCTACTAGAGTGACAAGGGAGCAAGTAAGAGAGCTACTATTGGGGCCAAGGAGATACAAGGCTGGTATCGAGTAGGTCTAGCTTAAGGAGTAAGGGGTGCCAGAGTGGCGACTTAAGTACTACAGGAGAAGTTAAGGGTGGGCACAAGAAGACTAGCTGAGTAAGCAAAAAGGAACTGGATAGGACATGATGGAAGGAAGCGATGATGAAGCAAGTGGAAGGTGATGGAATGTGATGGAACGGAGATGAGTCATCACGGAAGAAGTAAGATAAGTCCGAATGTAGCTTAGTTATGTCAGAAGAAAAGGGGAAAAGAAAAGGATAAGGGTAAATTGTAACATTACCCCCCGGCTATGGCAGAGCTTCCAGATCCGCATTCAAAAGTAAAAGTCCTGACCAACCGGCTTGCCGGTCATGTTGCTCATGGCTTCATCATCGAAACCATTGTAGTTGTTGTCACTGAAAGATAGGGATGGTGTGCGAGTGAGGGAGGACTCTGTGGACAATGATGGAGGTGGAGAGATAGGTTGTGGGGTATACCACAGGGAAGATAAGGTCCCTGGGAGGGTAGACCATCCTGGGTCTGCGAGTGTGGATCTGACATCATCAACATCAGGGTTGGGTGCAGTAGTGAGTGGGGGTGCTGGGTTAGAGGCCATAGTAGACCTGAGGGAAGTGTTGCTGGAGGTAGTGGAGGTGGGCACACTAGGGGTCTTAGGCAGGGAATGAGGACGGCAGGGACACTGCTGCTGGTTGTGCCCTGGGGCAAACCTATGACAATATGGGCACTTGTAGAGGTGGCAATCCCATTTGATGTGACTCAGACGGTGACACAAGTAGCAGGTGTTATGGTAGTGGGGGTGATTGACATCAAGGATTGCATCAAGCTGAAGATGCATGCTTTTAGTGATGGCTTGGGCACATCATCTGGCATCAGAGATGGGGTGGGGGCTGAGGACAATGGGATGGACGGAGCCACTGGAGGATGATGAGGAAGACTGCTGGGAGAGCGGTCGAGGAGGGGATGGGGCAGAGGTGCCAGGGTGCCAGGGATAAGGCAGAGCTGGGGTTGGTATGTGAGGTGTGAGAGTGGGGGAGTTAAGATTGTTATGGAGGGCATTATGAATTTCTATGGACAGATCAAGCATACTGAGCTATACAAGCATGGTTAAGAGATACTGAACAGTGTGTTCCGCATTGATACAGAAGAGGTGGGTGGCAGTGGTGAGGTGGGAGTCTTCTGGGGAGTCATTGGGAGTGACAGAGTATTTTATGTATTGTCGGAGGGAAAGGGCAGAGTTCAGAGCGTAGTAGAGGATGTCAAGGGGTGAGTTGACTTCTAGTTGGCTTTCGATGGATAAGGATAGGCCATGATCAGTGAGGAGGAGCTCTAGGAGCTCGAGGTTATCAGGGATAGGGACGAGGCCATGAATGGCAGCGGGAGGGATGGAAATGGAGGAGAGGTGGGAGCAGATAGTGTTGGTGGTGGAAGGGTAGGTCATTTTCAGGATCTGGGAGGAAAGGCTTTGGGGTGAGAGCGTTTATAAGTGTGGAGAAAGATCTTGGCATGTCCCAGATCAGACTCAGAAACCCAGGAGTCTTCTTTGGCTGTGTACCCTTTCCATTGGATCAAGAAGGAGCGGCAAGAAGGAGGACCATGGTGGCACAGGAGCTTATCAATTTCGAATTCTTCTTCTCCATTGATAAGGTCAGGTGGAGGTTTCGGATGATTCGGGCCATGGATGGGGTTTTTGTGATAGGTGATACATAAGAGGGAAGCATGGAACACGGGGTGGATCCTCTATGTCTTTGGGAGTTGGAGTCTGTATGATAAGGGAGATAGAATGTCCGTGACAGTAAAGGGTCCATCTTGTTTGGGGGCAAATTTTGGAGATGAAAGGTTGCGTTTCAGGTTGCGGGCCTCTAGCCAAACCTTACTTCCTTTCAGGAATGGTTTGAATTTAGAGTGGACACGGGAGGCCATAACTTGTTGAGCAAGTTCATGGGCTGCGAGAGCCTCATCTTGAGCAGCAGATAGAGCCCTGAGGCAAGTTTCTACGGCAGGGATGGAGGATTCAGGGAGGATGGAAGGTAGGGCATGGGGTTCATATCCCATCATGAGATAGAAGGGGGACTTGCTGGTGATGAAATGAGGGTGGTGGTTGTGTGCAAATTCTGCGTGGGTGATAGAATCAGCCCAAGAGGCTGTGTGTGATCTGCAGTAGATCCATAAGAACGTTTCAATCTCCTGGTTGACATGTTCTGTTTCTCCATCGAATTGGGGGTGGTAGGCAGTGGATAAGGAGAGGTCATAATTCAGGAGTTGGCCAAGTTCCTTGGTGAAAGAGGAAGTGAACTGGGAACCTCGGTCGGAGATGATCTTGTTGTACAGGCCGAAGTGTTTGTATACTTTGTGGAAAAAGAGGGAGGCGATCCCTTCTGCAGTGACAGATTTCTTAGTGGGGCAAAGGATTACCCCCTTCGTAAGGCTGTGGTCCACCACGACCAAGAGGGAATCAAAGCCAGAGGATTTGGGAAGGTCCGTGATGAGATTGCAGGAGATCTGCTGGAAGGGACGAGAGGCGTGGGACTTGATCAGAGAGAGGGGGACAAGTGGGGTGCATGTTGACTTTATTGGCTTGGCAGATAGCACAGCCTTCAACATATTTGCGGACAAAGTGGGCGAGACTAGGCCACCAGTATTTGGCAGCAACGAGCTGACGGGTTTTAAGGAACCCTGGGTGGCCTGTGGTTTCATGGTCATGGCAGTGGCAGAGGATATTGTGGTGGAGGTCGTCGGAGGGGGGAACGTAGATGTGGTCCTGGTAGGTCAGGACACCATCGCAGAGTTGCCAATCTGCAAGGTGGGAGCAGAACAGTGGGGGAATATCCTCATTGATAGCCTGGAGGGTGGTAATGAGGAAGGGGTCATCCTTTGAGTACTTCTGGATGTGGTTCCACATGGCTGCATTAATGACACAAACAAAGAGGGAAGGTGGGAGGAGGGTGGTTCCTTCGTTGTCCAGGTCAGATGTGGGGAGATGATCTGGGCGACGAGAGAGAGCATCAGGCCCAGCGAGGGAAGTCCCAGGGATGTGGATCATCTTGAGATCAAAATCGGAGAGGTCAAGCAGCCAATGGGCTTGTCGATGATTAAGATTCTGGGGTTGGCAGAAATAAGTGAGGTTTTTATGGTTGGTGAATGTCTGAACAGGGAATGGGGAGCCATGAAGATAGTGTCGCCACGTTTTGAGGGCGCAGATGACAGCAAGAAGTTCCCTGTTATAATGTCGTAGTTGCATTCTGTAGAGGAGAATGATTGGGAGAGATAAGAGCAAGGATGCCAATCCCCATTAGAATCAGCCTGTAAGAGGATTCCTCCAGAAGCAAACATTGAGGCATCGGTGGTAATTGTGAAAGGGGCATTGGGGTCAGGGAGTTGGAGGACAGGTTGGCTAAGGAAGGACTGTTTGAGCGAGTCGAAGGCTTGTTGACAAGCGGAGGACCAATCCTGTTTCTGGATGAGCTTGGTGAGGTCTATGAGGGGTCATGCAATGGTGGAGTAGTTCTGAATGAACCATTGATAGAAGTTGGCAAAGCCCAGGAATGAGTGGACTTGCTTTATGGTGGGGATGGGCCAGGGTGGCAATTCCATTGAGTTTGACAGGGTCCATGGTGAGGGTTCCAGGCTTTACAATCATTCAGAGGTATTTGACCTCAGAAGTGGCGAACTTGCATTTTTCGAGGCGAAGGTGGAGGTTGAGCTCCTTCATGCATTCAAAGACACATTTGGTGCACTCAGTATGGGTGGCATCATTGGGAGATGCTATGAGCAAGTCATCCATGTAGATCATGAGCCATCCTTCTGCGATCATATTGCGGAAGGAGTCATTCATGAAATGTTGGAAGGTGGCAGGGGAGTTGGTCATGCCAAAGAACATGACCATGGGCTCAAACAGCCCTTTGTAAGTGAGGAAGGCACCTTTCCATTGGTGCCTGTCTTTGATGTGAACGTTGTTATACCCCCATCATGCATCAAACTTGGTAAAGACTCTAGCGTCCTTCAGCTTATCAATGAGATTGCCAATGAGGGGGAGTGGGTAAGCGTCGTGTTCAGTGTGTTCATTGAGGTGACAATAGTCTTGGCAGGGGCGGAGTTTGCCATCTTTCTTTTTGACAAAGAAGAAAGGGGCGGCTTGGGGAGATTTAGAAGGTCGGATCTTTCCTGCAGTGAGGTTTTCTTCTAGGAACTTCTTGGTTGCTTCTTTTTCATCTGGGGAGAGGGGGTAGAGCTTTCCAATTTTCAGGGTAAAGGACAACTCTTTGAGATTGATTTCATGGTCGTAAGGTCTGGATGGGGGAAGTTGTCTGGCAGATGGTTCATTGAAGATGGAGGCAAAGTCGATGTATTCAGGGGGAAGGGTGGTCTTAGGCTTGGCAGCTTCAGTGGCCATAGCAAGTTCAGTGGTGTGGGTTAACTTTGTGATGGTGGAAGCGGAGATGATGCGCCCATTGCATTTGACAAACCTGCTGATGGTCTTTGCTCCAGCATTGATTACATGATGGAAGGCATAGTTCTGGGTGGTTCAGTGGTTCCATTGTTGTTCCAACTCAACTCCAAGAAAGTTGTAAAGTTCCTGGTCAGTTTCAGGGGTGATGTGTATGTGTCAAGGGGGAGGTGATGGTCTGACAAACTTTCATTCATAACATTCGTTGTCTGATGCATAGAGGGAGTACAGCATCTTTGATTTGTCAATGGATTCTGAGAGGGAAATGGTCCTTTGGGACCAGTCGATGTTAGGGTTGGCTTTGCGGAGCCAGGGGAGGCTGAGGATGAGATTTTCCTTGCTGCAATTCATGACGTAGAAGGTGATTCGCTGAGTGATTCCCTCAATATTTGAGGAAAAGGTTGGTGGTGAAGAGGACTTGTCCTCCCTTGTAGTCAGTTTGGTCTACATTTTGAATGAGGATGGGGTTTTCCAGATGGGTAGTGGGTAGTTTGTTCTTTTGAATGAAGGCCCAATCTATGCAGGAGATCTCACCTCCACTGTCAATGAGGGCGTGAGTTTCAATGACTTTCATTGTGTGTGATGGTATGATGAGTTGAGCAGGGATTCATATTGCTTTAGTTTCAGAGCGTACTAGTATAGGCGCACATGTATACGAGTGGGGGGAAGACTGCGTCAGTGGGTCTTCCCTCTTTAAAAATCCTGGGAGGTGAAGGAAATCTGATGGATGGTTGCTTCATTGTCATCATCATCATCCTCTACTTCCTCTAGCTTGGAATGGTCTTCCTTGGCAACCTTCTGGACATGTTTCTTGGGAGCGGAGGTGGAGGAGGTGCCAGGACAGATAGAGGACATATGTCCTTTCTGTTGGCATTGGAAGCAGCGTCCTTCATCACAGCAATGCTTGCATTCTTCAGGGGTGAGTTTCATGATTTGGACGGCATCTATGTCCATGATGTTGGAGTCTTTAGCAGGAGTGGAGGAGTTCTGGGTGAATGGGTGGATGGTTTGCCCTGTGTTTTGGTTCTGACTGGCGATTTCATCAGCGCGGTCAGATTGGGTCTGGTGCTTTCAGCCTTGGTATACCATTCAGCGATTTTGGTTGGAGTGGTATTGCCAGCGGTCATGATTTTCCTCATGATTCAAGGGGGAATTCCGGCGGCATAATATCCAATGAGGACTTCTTCTGCGGTGATGTTGGCAATGGCTACCTTGTTCTTGAATTGGGTGTTGTACTTGACGAGGGACAGTTCCCAGATTTCTTTGTTGTTCTTGGTTTTCTTGGTCATGTGGGTGGTGGAGAGCCAGTAGTTGGCTTTGCTGACAACGTCATGGTGTTTGAATGCTTTCTTGAATTCCATTTGGAAGTCTGTCCATGTCCCGAGCGAGGGAGGGGTGGCAGAGAGGCACTTGGTGTGGTAGGTGGCAGCCCATGTTTGGGCAGCTCCTTTGGTCATAAACGATAGGGCAAACCCTACTTGCTTTGGGTCAGTGGTATATACATCTTGGTTGATGAGGAGGTAAATGGCGACAGTGTCGAGCCAAGGAATGGCTTTCTCGTAGTATCCATTAAAAGGTTTGGGGGTGCTAAGGTGCAGTTCAGTGGGTTTTGACAATGACATGGGTGCAGGTGGTGTAGGAATATGAGGAGGGGTCGGTGGGCACGATGGTGGGCTGGGGGAACATGGAATGGTAGCACTATAGTATAATTGTTCTGCAAGTTTGAGTGTGGGGTCTTCTTCGATGGCACTGAGAAGGTTGATGTCTGAGTTGTCTAATTCAGATGTGTCAGAGTTTTCGGAGGGGGTCGAAGGTGTGGTGACGATACATTGTCAGTAGCCCATAAACAAGGGGCTTGTCGGTGATTGTCTTTGATCAATGGTTGGGGTGTAAGGGGGCACTCACGGAGAGGCACTACATCTTACGTTCGAGGGGTTCAATGGGTGGGTGGTCTATTCGATGATAGGGCCGTTTGCAAAAAAGCTAGACCTTTTGTTATGACAGTCACGGATAGCAACTGACACAGACTTGAAGGGTGTAGCTCGTAGGGTCAAGGGTTCGAAGGTTTCAAGGGGAGCGGTCCAACTACCATGGACTCAGATAGTTCAAGAGGTTCAGAGGGATGTCCACTCTACTTGTTACGCGAAACGTATGCTGTACATCGAGCGTACTCTGTTTGTCTCGAGGGAGGTACTCACAAAGAGACACAACGTCCTCAATAGAACAAAGCTATGACAAGAGACAAGTCAAGGGGTCAAGGTCAACGGTTCCTCGAGTCAAACAAGACTGAGGTCGAGGGAGACTTGAGAATGTACAACGAACGTTGTATTGCATAGATCAAGAATGAGGAGAGGAGATACAGGCAGATCGGTATAAGTACTCAGTGAACAACTGCAGATGACTAATCTATAGAACATCGTAGAAGCAAATAGAACGACCGAGTCACGAATGGATCATGATGGTTGTTAGGGAAACGTAAGCAGTGTGAGAGAACTACTTAGAGGAGAAAGCTGTCCATAGATTAATAAGCCAGGCATAAGTGCATATCCCCTACCAGCAATAGGAAGAAGGAACGGCGTGAGGAATGCATTCATGGTAATGCAATGACGCTAAAACCATCCTGGTTAAAGAGGAGAAGAAAGTCATCTCGACCTGGTGATAGTATTCCAGGGAGTATGGATGTAGAGAAACGCAAAGAGATAAGAAAAACGGAGGCGCACATATATTGAATCGTAACATTACCCCCTTCATATACTGGAGCCCCAGGCTCAAGTAACATACTACTCCAACGCATCAGGAGGAGGGGGTTCTCATTGAAGAGAGCCCGGGGAGAAGATGGTTGCGGCCTGCTCAGGAGTAAGGACCGTAAAAGGACAATTAACCTCTGAGTGCCCGAACGCAGCACAAGCGGAGCAAGGTACTCCAGGACAAAATCGGGATTTATGTCCCCATCGAAGGCAAACACTACATTAGGTGGTGAGACACAAACGTGTTGGATGACCGGAGGCGGCACGATGACATTTGGGGCAGATGTAGTGGGGGCAGTCATCTCACAAGTGCCCAAGACCGTGGCAATGAAAACACTAGGTGGAGGGAATGGCGGGGGTTGGAGGAAATATGTTCGGGAGAACATGGGTGGTCGCAGAGAGAACGGTGTTGCCGGAAGTGTTTCGAGTATAATACAATCTGAAGATTCGTCGAGCATCTTCATTGAGATGTCAGCCAACAGTATCAGGGTCATGTGGAAAGCAAATAGCTACCGGAGTGAGAGGTTGTTCGACAGGAGAGGTGGGGTCAGACGGTTCGATTGCGGTGGAGGTTTCAGACAATGCGGTCATAGGAGAGCAGGGACGAGAGGAGATTCGGGATGTGAGAGTGGGAGTGGCAGGTATGAAGGTTTCTCCTTGAGGTCTAGGAGGAGGGACAGGTAAAGTAGGCAGGGATCAAGGAGGAAGGAAGTCGGTAGCTTCCATGTATCTGTCTCGTTCACCCATGGACATGGACAAATAGATTTGTCGGAATGTGGGGTAGATCACGGTGGTGGGCAGTCGTTCGACGAAAGAATGAAATCCATATAGATGAAGGATGGTGAGAATACGACAAGGGAGTGCAGATATATGAAGTTGTAAAGGGATACCGAAATCCGAAGGAGGGTCCGAAGGGTTGGCCAGACGATTATAATGTTCAACTGTCAGGGCTTCGTGGAAAAGCTTGATGAGCTCCTGGGTGACGACGTCTTCTTCGAACAGGTAGAGATCCTTGAGGGCGTGGCAAATATGTGGCGTGGTGAGAATAGCAGTGTAAAGAATGAGAATGAAATGTAAAGGCAAACAAGACGGACAAACAGGACGAGAACACAATGGGGAGGTGTTTGGAGAGGAAGATAGAGAAGAGGAGGAACAAGACGAAGATAGGAAAGACATATTCAGGGGAGTCAAAGATGATGGTTTTGATGAAAGAGTGGAGCATTCGCAGGGGGGTACTCACAAAGAGACGCCGCTTCCTAGGAATTTAGTTTAAAGAATGACTCTCCTTATAAGCCTTGAGTATTTCAGGGGCATGGCGGAGATTGGTTTCGGGTTCCCATGTGTTTTCCGAAGATGGATAACCCTTCCATGCGGTTAGGTACTGGCGTTTTCCAGCGTTGCCTCTATGACTAATGATCCGATCAACTTCATATTCTTCTTCAGCACCAATTAGGTCAGGAGGGGATTAGGAGAAGTTGGGACCATGTGTGATGGTTTCACGATAAGGAGATAAGAGGTTAGCATGGAACACGTCATGGATTTTCCATGTGGGTGGTAGGCATAGCCGGTAAGTGAGCGGAGATAGGACCTGAGATATCTCAAAAGGTCCATGGCATTTTGGGGTGAGTTTCCATGAAAGGTAGTGAAGGCGTAGATTAGAGGCTTCTAGCCAAACCTTATCGCCTACTTTCCAAGGGGAGAATTTCTGGGTGAAACGCTCTGTCATGATCCATCTGACGGTTTCATGTGCTGCGAGAGCTTCTTTTCGGGCCTCGTCAAGCAGGGAAAGTTGGTTTTCTAGAGCGGGAAGGAAGGTCTTGCCTAGGGGAGGATATGATCGGGGTTCGTATCCAAGAAGTAGGGAGAAGGGGGAGGCCTTGGTAGAGCTGTGTGGGGCGGAGTTATGGTGGAATTTGGCAGTGGTGATGTACTCTGTCCATTTTCGGGGATTATTGGAACAGAAGATATGAAGGTAGGTTTCAATTTCCTGATTAGTTCGTTCGGTCTGGCCATCAGTCTGAGGGTGATAAGCAGTGGAGAGGCGGATGTCATGGTTGAGGAGTCTGGCCAATTCTAGTGCGAAGGCAGAGGCAAATTGAGGGCCTCTATCTGAGATGATTGAGTCGTATAATCCAAATCATTTGTAAACATGTTCAAAGAATAGTTTGGCAACTCCAGCAGCATCGATAGTTTTAGAACAAGGGCATAGAATTACCCCCTTCATAAGGCCGTGGTCGACCACGACCATCAGAGAATCAGAGCCGGCAGAAAGAGGGAGATCAGTGATGAGATCAATGGAGAGTTGCCGAAAAGGAAGTGAGGAGGTGGAGGCGATTGGAGTCAGAGGGGGACGAGTGGGGTGGGTGTTAACTTTGTTCTGCTGGCAGATAGCACAGCCAGAGACAAAAGCATTGACGAAAGAGGATAGTCCAGGCCACCAAAAGTCACGTTTGACAATAGCTTTGGTGCAGAAACAACCCATATGACCTGTAGAGGGAGAGGAGTGTAGGGCGTAGACAACGGAGTGGCGAGAGGATGGAGGGATATACATACGACCTTTGAAGTATAGGTGGCCATTGCCATTGTCGAGAGTCCAATCAGCTAGGGCCGAATGGGGGAATAGTGGTGAACCCTGCTGGAGGTTTGCGATAGCACGCAGCATGAGAGGGTCAGAAGCTGAGGAAGAAGAGATTTTATGGGCGAGAGTAGTATCAAGGGCATTGATGACCATGGGATCTGGGCAAATGGATGCATCTGCGTTATCAGCTGTGGTATCCAAATGATCTCGACGAGAGAGGGCGTCGGCAGGAGCCATCTTGGACCCAGGTGTCACCCTCCAGATAATGTCGAAATCTTGGAGAAATAGAGCCCATCGAGCCTGATGATGAGAGAGTTTACAAGGATCTTTGATGTAGGAAAGGTTTTTATGGTCTGTGATGATGGTGATCGGGTGATTGGTTCCTTGGAGATAATGTCGCCATTCAGAAAGAGCGAGGATAACGGTGAGGAGTTCCCTATCATAAATATCATAGTTGCGTTCCGCGGGGGCGAAGGTTTTCGAGAAGTAGGCGCATGGGTGGGGATCGCCATTGGCGTCATCCTGCATAAGTACGGCGCCAGCTGCCAAAAGGGAGGCGTCGGTCATGAGGGAAAAGGGTCATGAGGTGTCGGGGATACAGAGGATAGGGGCAGAGGAGAAGATGGACTTGAGAGTATCAAACACTTTCTGTTGGAGTGGGGTCCAAGCCCAAGGTTCGTAATTTTCGAGTTAACAGATTCAGGGGGGCGACAATGTTGGAGAAGTTGGGGATGAATTTGTGATAGAAATTGGTGAAACCGGTGAAGGATCGTATGGCTTTGACGGAGGTGGGAGATTTCCAGTCATGGATAGCATTGAGTTTCTTAGTGTCCATAGCGACCCATCCTCACCCAATGATCATTCCAAGGTATTCCATTGTCGGGACATTGAAGGTGCACTTGGAGATTTTTAATGACAGGTTGTGTTTGCGAAGACGAAGGAGGACATGACGTGTTCGTTCATGATGAAGAGAGAGGGTGCCTTGAGTGCAGATGCCAAGATCATCCATATAGATTTTGAGCCAACGTTCTGCGATCATGTCCACAAAGATGTGGTTCATGAAGGACTGAAAGGTCGCGGGGGCATTGCAAAATCTGAAAAACATGACCGTGGGTTCGAACAATCCAAGAGGTGTGATGAACGCAGCTTTCCATTGGTCCTCTTCTCGAATCCGGATGTTGTTATATCCCCATCGGATGTTGAACTTGGTAAAGAAGATGGCGTCTTTCATGTCGTCGATGAGTTCCGGGATGAGTGGTAAAGGATATCCGAAGCGTCGGGTATGAAGGTTCAAGTGTTGATAGTCTTGGCAGGGACGAAGGGTTCCATCCTTTTTGGGTATGAAAAAGAATGGGGATGCTTGAGGGGATTTGGAGGGGACGATACGTCCAGTTGCTAAATGTTCCTTGACGAACGCCTCGCAAGCAGAGAGTTCAGCAGGATTCAAGGAGTATATCTTAGCTATCTTCAGGATGAATGTAGGGAGGAGATCAATGGTGTGGTCGAATGGTCTATGGGGTGGTAGTTTGGTATGCATCTCTTCCGAGAAGACATCGGCAAAGTCCTGGCACCAATCTGGAACTGGTTGTTCTGTTGGTTTCTCGGTTTGAGCGATCTGAGTGGAGATGGTGACCTTGTTGATTGTTTCACCATTGTGCCATAGTTCTTGTTTTTGAAGGCGTTGTGATATCTTTCGATTGGCTTCTAGTCCAAGCCATCAAAGGAGGTATCTCTGTGGGATATATGGATCGTCTGACACTGGGGACGGTGGTCGAGGGATTTCAAGAGTGTGAGTGTTCCAGTTAATGTGGGGATTCCATTTTCGCAGCCAGGGCATTCCCAGGATGATCTGTCTTTTCCCAAGGCTGAGTACCATGAGATCTATGTTATCGGAGAAGGAGTTGTGCTGAAAGGAAGTATGGGCCTTCTAACGTATGGTTCCTTTTGCGTTGGTGGTTCCATTGACGTTTATTGCCAAGGTGGGTTTGGGGAGACGGATGAGGGGGAAGTTGGCTTCACAAAGAAGTCCGGTGTCGATGAAGTTTCCGGTGGCTCTGCAGTCAATGAGGGTGGTGGTTTCGACGATTTTTGTACTAGCTCGGAGTTTGATAGGAATGCGAAGAGTTCTTTGTTTCGGCAAGGCTACTAGTACATGGGTGATATCGTGGGAAGAAGATGTTAAGACATCTTCCCGATTTAAAAATCCTCTGCTTCGAGATTGGTTACAGCTACTTCCTCCACTGGGTCGTCATAGCAGAGCTTCAAGGTTTGAAGGACCTCGGTTTCATCCTTTCCTTGGGTCTTCAAGGTCTGGACATATTCCTCTAGTGCGGAGAGGGGAGCAACAGTGGAGTTCGACGGGGGAGGATCACTGGTCATGGTGGTTTCCGTGGTTTGAACCTTCTGGGGACGAGGAGCTGATGGTTGAGAGATTCTTTGAGAACGACATTGGGTAGCATTGTGGCCGGGTTTTCTGCAGCGGAAGCAAAGGCCATCTTTGAAGCATTTGGCGCGTTCTGCAGGGGTAAGTTTTCGTAGGGTTACTGCATCAACGTCCATGGAATCAGAATCTCTGGTGGTGCGGGTATTCAGAAGCAAGGGGGTTCCATGATGACCTCTTAGGGTAGCAATGCGCATCTTCTGCACATGGAAAACTTTGGCTTGCTTGATTCATTTGGATAGAGTGGTGGGGATGGCGGCCATGGACAAGATCATGGTGGCAATCTGTTGATTGATGCCAAGGGAGAATTGGTCGATGAGTGTGATGGGATCAGTGATTCCTGCCTTAGCAGCAAGATTCTGGAAATCGGTGATGTACTTCTGGAATCCATCATCCATACTTCCATTTGGAAGTTTGAATGACTTCTGGACCAGTCTAGTGAGGTCATGTCAAGTGACTGCTTTGATGTGGAAGGGAAAGAAGGTGGACTCGAAGTCCAGTACGAGTTTGTCGAAGGTTTTATCGGCGCTGGGGGTGTTGGCATCGGCCATCTTGTCATACCACATCTCGGAGAAAGAGACTCCTCGTCCCTTGCTCATCTTGTTGAGAGTGGTCATGACCTGGGTTTCATCTGATGAGTATAACCTGGAGTTGATGGCGAAGTAGGCCTTCATGGCCTTGATCCATCTCATGGCGTCTGAGGGTTCTCCCGAGAAATCTGCGGGGAGGGCGGCCTTGAGTTCGGAGGGGTTAGACATGGGTGTTGGGGTTACTCTGGGTGCAGGGGGTACAGTGGGTACAAAGGGTGTCACAGCCTGGGAGGTTCTGGATACAGTGGTTTCAGAGTATAACGACTCGTTGTTGTTGTCAGAGTCCTGTGGTACTTGGTACCTTTGATGAAAAGGTCTGGATGTCGTGATAACAACAGTGGGTCGGTCCTTCTTTTAAATAGGAGGGACAGAGGGAGATTCTTGATCTTTTGTTACATGAAATGTATGCAGTACATCGAGCGTACTCTGTTTGTCTCAAGGGAGGTACTCACGAAGAGACACAACGTCCTTGATAGAACAAAGCTACAACAAGAGACAAGTCAAGGGGTCAAGGTCAAGGATTCCTCAAGTCAACAAAGACTGAGGTTGAGGGAGACTTGAGAACATACAACGAACATTGTATTGCGTAGATCAAGAATGAGGAAAGAAAATACAGGCAGCTTGGTATAAGTACTTAGTGAACTACTGTGGATGACTAATCTATAGAACATCGTAGAAGCAAATAGAACGACTGAGTCACGGATGAATCATGATGGTTGTGAGGGAAAACGTAAGCAGTGCGAGAGAACTACTTAGAGGAGAAGGCTGTCCATGGATTAATAAGCCCGGCATAAGTGCATATCCTCTACCAGCAATAGGAAGAAGGAACGGTGTGAGGAGTGCATTCAAGGTAATGCAATGATGCTAAAGCCGTCCAGGTTAAAGAGGAGAAGAAAGTCATCTCGACCTGGTGTTAGTATTTGTTAAGAACGCAAGCGCTAGTCTCCAGTATGGGAATCCTATCTAGCCGCTGGGAACGGCCTCGAGTAGGTCTCGCTCAACGACGAAGTCGAAGAACAGAAGAGAAGTCTCGTAGCAGACGCGTCTGACTACGGAAGGGAAGGGTCTCACTCAGACGGGGCCGAGTGGTACTAGAAACTAGCGTGTTAAGCATAGAACTAGATGGGGAATACAAGTACAGGCAGCTAGGTATATATAGGGGAGAGCGGGGTACGAAATGGGAGCGAGAGATCCCATTTTGGGAGGTGCTGTCCGTCCACGATGAATCGAGGGAGGTTACATAACCGTGACGAAAAGAGAATGGACCACGACGAAAAGAGATGGACGCAACCAAAGAAGTCAGAAAGGAAAGATGGTTGCAACACCACGACCGAAAGAAGATGGACCATACCGCTTTGGGAATGGACCTATACAAAAAGGGAATGGACGTTAACATAATAGGGAATGGGCCGCGCGTGCGGTTCCATACGCCGTCTAGAAAGGAAACGGTGGAAACTGAATGAAGTCTGGAAAACGAAAAGGCAAGTCGTCGGCATCTATAGGGGGTGGGGCAGATAGGGGTAACGCGGATGGGGCGAACGAGGGGAAAATTGTAACAGTATTCCAGGGAGTACGAATGTAGAGAAACGAGAAGAAATAAGGAAAACGGATGCGCACATATACTGTATCGTAACACACACACCTCTCCTACACAGTCAAGCACTCTGCATACCGAGCGGGGGAGGGTGGCTCCATGGTGGCTCTTTCCTTAATCGTTTCTGAAATACCTCCCCCACATAATCTGCCATCCACTTGTGATATGGATTCCCCTGCTACTTGATCCACCCGTTTGGCTTTGCAGCCTCTTTTCGAGCCAAAGACCAACTTCGCCGTAGCTGAGCAGGCATGCAGCAAGCAGCATCAAGAGCTTGGTTGTATCACCTGAAAGACATGTCAAGAGATGGACATGGGGCTTGACGAGCGCAGGTGTACCTTGTAAACCCATGTCAATGAGAAATGTGCCATACACCATCACAGTGGGGGACTTGAGCATTGTCTCTAATTCTTCCAAGGTGACCAAATTGAGCGCAATAAGAAACATGCAT